>VZQC01014841.1:67122-78129 GCA_009823505.1 Rhizomys pruinosus
GACCTCCGCGGCATTGCACGACACGGGTGCACAAACCTACATGCAGACAGTACATTCATACACATACAGAAATAAATAAAAATTAAAAAAAAAAAAAAGATCTGTAGGGCTGGAGATGTGCTTAATGGTAGAGCGCCTGCCTAGAATGCATAAGGCCCTGGTGTTAATCCCAGAAAGTACTCTTTAAGCAATGAGGTATCAGGACATAAAGGATTTGGGAGTTGGGAGACCATCTAGATCAAACTCCTCACATCTTCACATTTCAGAGAAGGAATGGGAGGAGCCTCAGGGGCCAAGAAACTGTCTTCACGTATGTGGATACTTAAATAAAGGAAAATGTGCTTGGACTTAACAGATACATTTGTACTGTACATGCCTTTTTGCATTTATTTAAGAAGACAGGACACTGACTTAAAGCTATAAATAAACACTCCATGAATTTGAACTTCGAAAACATGAATGAGGGCAGTTGTGTACGTGTGTGTTTGTAGCCCATAGAATCTGTGTCACTAGTTTTCCTAGGTGTACTTGGGCCTTGCCTGTGAACCCTGGTACTTCTCTGCCCTGTGAAGTTCTGCATTCTTCCACCCCCTTACCCATACTACCTTTTCTTTTCTATCTCTCCATTTGGCAAGTAGAAGATTCTCGAGATGATCTGAGCCCCGTTCTGTTCCCTGCCCTACCTCACCACCTGCTGTGCGATCCTGCAGATGTGTAACCATATTTCTTTATTTGCAGTCTTGGTTCCTCATGTAAAATTTAGATAATAACACTTGTCTTGCTTACATGTCACACTTACTTCAAGGATCAACAATGTACTGTATCTGAAAATGCTTTTAAAAACAGGTAATGCTCTACAAACGTCAAGGAGAAGGATTGTCCTCATTGCCGCCTCTCCCTTCCTCTCCCTACCTCGCCTCCAGCTTGCTGGCCGCCTTCCAGAGTTGTATCAGAAGTGGCTTCCATGTTTTGTTGAGAATATTCCCCTGGACCATGAAATGTCATTCCTTTTGGAGCAGTAGTATTTTAATTAGGTTATTGGGGATCGTAGAGGAAACCATTAAAAATGAAAAAAGCTGTATTTGAAAGAAGTGTTTTATTTATATTGATAGAAGAAGTTCTGGCCTGCTATAGTAACAAAGCACATTAAAGATGTTAAGGATGCTTGTCAGAGACTGTGAGAGCCCAGCGGGGAGGAACTTGACTTTCCCTTCACCACAGGACGGCAGCCTCACCTGTTCTTCCTACTCCATGAAGACTCTGTCCCCTTCTGATAGGTTCCTTTCTTTCTTTCTTTCTTTCTCAGGCTCCCTCGTACATGGCAAAGGTTCAGTGTACACATCTCAACCTGATGTGAAAGTTCCCGAGAATACCCGTAAGTAGGGAGGGGCTGTGGTGAGTAGGTAGGGTGGGTGTTAGGGTGGGGACTTGCAGGACGTGTAGCCCAGCCTGTGGTTTGGGGCTGCTCCCTACTTTCTTGTTTACTGTTCCTCCTCCTCTCTCATTTTGATCCTGTCTGCAGCTGTCACGCTGTCCTGCACCTACTCTGGCTTTGCCTCTCCCCGAGTGGAATGGAAGTTTGTCCAAGATGGCACCACCAGCCTCGTTTGCTATAACAGCCAGATCACAGGTGAGTGGCCAGCTTCCTGATCACTGAGATTGTGGAGGAATTGACATCCCGCCTGCCACCTGGACTCCAGAGGTGGGGGCATACCTTGGAGCTCAAGGCTCCATGTTCTTCCTAGTCCTCAATGGTGGAGGAAGGAGGAGGAAACCATGGCTGGGTGCCACCCTCCCCTTTTCTTAGCTTTCCAGTTACACTGTTTCTTCTGCCTCTGCTTCTATGTCCTTATAGCTTCCTATGCGGACCGTGTTACCTTCACAACAGATGGCATCAAATTCCATTCTGTGACCCGGAAAGACACTGGGACATATACTTGTATGGTCTCTGAGGATGGTGGCAACAACTATGGGGAGGTTGCCATCCAGCTCACTGTGCTTGGTATGTGCCATGTGACTTTGTGGACCAGAAATCAGTTACTTCTCTGAACCTGATAGTAGGCTCTGTTAAGCTTTAGAACTCCTGGCTGGTGAGAATGCCTGTGGACAGAGGTATTCAGAGTCATTCCCCCAACAGAGAAGGAGGGGATCAGCTCAGCCCGGATTAGGTGGAAACTAAGGGTGGGCACCTGCAGCTGATTGGATGGCGGTGCCATCCTGCTTTGTTAACTGTACTCATGTAGCCCTCTTTGCGCTTGTGTTCAGAACCTTCTTCTTTCCTCCCTAGTGCCTCCATCCAAGCCTACTGTCAATATCCCATCCTCTTTAACCATTGGGAACCGGGCAGTGCTGACCTGCTCAGAGAAAGATGGTTCCCCTCCTTCGGAATATTCCTGGTTCAGGGATGGGATCGATATGCTTACGGATGCCAAGAAAACCCGCGCCTTTTTCAACTCCTCCTACACTGTCAATCCAAAGACAGGGGAGCTGGTATGGAAGGGGAGGGGTGAGCCATGGGTCTGGGGACAGCTATAGAATCCCTGAAGGTAGAGAGAAAGAAGTAAGAAGGCTAACTTGGAGTTAGGGTCAGGGACATAGAAGGATAGGTGCTCCACTTGTTCCAGGAAGAAGCCAGTTTTTTGGGTTTTTTTCTCCTCCAGATCTTTGATCCTGTGACAGCCTTTGATACTGGTGAATACTCCTGTCAGGCGCAGAATGGCTATGGGACACCAGCGAGGTCAGAAGCTGAACGCATGGAAGCTGGTGAGTGAGAATCTCATAGCTGGGGCGGTGGTCAGAGCCTGCTTTTCATCTTGTTATTGACAGCCTCATCATTCCATAGCTGCATGTTGAGTTGCCTGACCTCTCGTTTGTGTCCCACAGTGGAGCTGAATGTGGGGGGCATCGTGGCAGCTGTCTTAGTAACTCTGATTCTCCTTGGAGTCTTGATTTTTGGCATCTGGTTTGCCTATAGCCGAGGATACTTTGAAAGTAAGTATTTCCCGTTGGAGGAAACTTGTTTGTTCTTTGTTTGTTTGTTTATGATAGCCCATGCTGGCCTGAAACTTTGGCCTCCAACTTATACTTATCCTCCTGCATCCACCTTCCAAGTGCTGAGACTGTAGACTTGTGCAACCACGCCCAGCTGGAGGTCACTATGTTTTCCCCAGTCCAGCACATAGTCTGTGGGGGTCATCAGAGTGTGGTGGCCAGTGTGCTGGTACTATCCTCCCAAGGAGCGTGGTTTACTTTTAATCTAGCTGGTGTCAAGTACCACAGTCTAGCTCCCCCCACCCCCCATGCCATGGTGGAGTCTATCCTGATGGACTGACTCTGGTATCCTTTTTTTTCTCTTACAGAAACAAAGAAAGGGTGAGTGAGGTGCTGTTTCGGGTTCACCAAGGCTAAGAACATGGATGTGTGTGGTTTGATGCTGAGAGGAGCCCTGGGACTTGGGGTGGGATTGGAAGTAGGAAAATCGTCTTGGAGGGAATGACAGCTGGAGCTCTGTCCCCATTCTCCCTGGGCTTGTCAGGTCTCCTGCCCTTACCTTCCTACTCTACACTCAGTTCTTCTGCCAACTTCTGTGTTCTGGCCCCTAAAATTGGTAAGGATAGGTTCATGGTTAAGAGATGAACATTTCCAATTTCTGGTTTGCCCACAGGACTTCAAGTAAGAAGGTGATTTATAGCCAGCCTAGTGCTCGAAGTGAGGTGAGTGTACTACCCCGGGGTGGGAGTTCTTCCAGCGCCAGTGGAAGTTTCTGGCCTGTTTTATTACCAAAATAAGACCCTGGCATCGACTGGATATTTTATTTCCCCAGGGAGAATTCAAACAGACCTCGTCGTTCCTGGTGTGACCTGCAGGCACATCTCCTGTCCTCTGCTCACCTTACTCAGGTGCTACAGACTCCAGCCCCTCACGTCTGTAGTCTTCACACGATGCCTTGATTGTCTTCTAGACGCCACAGGACCCCTCACTTTTATTTTAGCTAGGATATGATTTTAATAACATCAGCTTCTGCACCTTCCTCTTTCCTGTCCTCCCTTTCCTACCACCAAGGTGTGGCCCGAGACTAAAGTTTTCATTCCAAATCCCTCTGTGGGAAGGCACAGGAGTCCTAGAGTAAACAAGAGTGGCCAGGCTCTCAGGAATCGAAACTAACACCTGGCTGCAGTGGAGGGATTTCAAACCTGATTCCTCAGCTCTCACCTCTCCTGACATGGACTGGGGCCAGCTGCCCTGAGTGGGGACTGGGAAAAATGGCTGAAGGGTTTGGGGAAGACATCAGCCCTTGAGCCTGCTCTTCTGTCTCCTCACCAAAAGTGCCACTGAGATCCTCCTGGATACAAGCTGACCAATACTGTGTCCATTCATGGGGGAGGAGCTTAGTAGACTCCCAGGAGACTTGGAGTGAAAAAGACTAAAGAAAAGAAACCTGGAATGGTCATCACCAGTTACTCTACCCTTACCTGGAACAACTGGACAGGCCCTGTGAGGGTGCGTGGATTAGCTTTGGCTCTTTGTTGGACTGTGTGTGTGTGTGTGTGTGTGTGTGTGTGTGTGTGTGTGTGTGTGTGTGTGTGTAGAGAGAGAGAGAGGAGAGAAGAGAGATCTTAGCTGTATGCTTAGCTGTATGTTGAAGTTGGGTTTTATAAGGGAGGGCTTCTTGGCTCTTTGATAGGATTGTGTTTCTGTGTGTTTGTGTTAGCTGGATGTTACTGGAAATAAAAACTTGGTTTGTCAAAACTTCTTTTTATTTAAAGTGGGAGAATGGGATCTTTGAGGGACACTGAGCTCCTTTGTAGACACAGGAACATGTCTAAAGCCCCTGCTTTCCAGCAGCCCTGTGGCTGGTCCCAGAACCCTGTCCTGATGCTCCAGGGTCTTCATTCAAGGCAAAGCTTTCAGACTTCAGAACCTGGTTCCACAGCCTCCTGTGGGCAGGTGAAGCTGGTGGTGTGCTGGGGTGGGGGTGGGAGGATGGGGCGGGGTTCTGCTTGGCCATGTAGCCAAGTGAGGGGGAAAAGTACCTGGCCACCCACCTGCCCAGAGGGGTGCATTGATGGACATCTCTAAAAGAAAAGTTGCTTCAAAGGGATTTCTCAGATCATTTGAAGAACTACTTTCGTAATTTAAAGTAGCAGCTGTATTTAATGAGTGGGCTTCAGAAGAAGATACTTTGAGACAGGAACAGAAATTAGCACGATAGGTCTGGTGGTCATTGTTCTGTTTAGACCCCTTTATGCCTTTAAAAACTTAAGCAATCACTTAAGGATCATGCACCGTAAAAAAAATTTGTAGAGGAAATCCAGTTAGATAAAAGAAAATTATGAAATGGTTCAGTAAAGGTAAAACTTTTTCAAGTATGCTTTAGTTTTTTTGTCATAGTTGGAGGACAGAGGTGGGGAGATTAAAGGCTATGCATTGATTTGTGGCTCCTGTGAGTTTGAGATGAATAGTTCCTTCAGCTGATTGTAGTGAATGTGAATCAGTTAATGATCTCGGAATTTCTCTCTCTAGCTTACAACATCTTTTTGGAAATGGGAAATACCATGTCTGCTTTCATTTTACAATGTCAAAACTAATTTTTGTAATAAATATTTATTTTTCACATTGATTTTTGTTTAAATCCTAAACTTCTACATTAAGACAATTGGGGCCCTTGGACTAGGAATGCAGCCCAGTGCTTGTCCAGCATGCTTGGAGCTCTGAGTTCCTCAGCACTGCACGAGAAATTGGGTATGGTTGTGCCAGGTCTGTGATCCTGGCTCTTGGGAGGTGGAGGCAGGAGGGTCATGGTCATCCTCATCTAAACAAGTTTGAGGCCAGCTTGGGCCTCATGAGACCTTAGTCCTTTCATATGTCTGATAGAGAGAGAGAGAGAGAGAGAGAGAGAGAATACCAGACCACAGAACCCAAAAGAGGGGGCTGGAGTTACAAGCAGCACCAATAGCTACATTTTATTTTATTTATTTTATTTGAGGCAAGGTCTCACTATTTAGTCTTGGCTGGAGTCAACTTGCTAAGTAGATTAGGCTGACCTTGAACTCACAGATTTGCCTGTCTCATCTCTACCTCAGTGCTAAGATGAAAGATATACACCACTATGATGCCTGGTGAGAGCTACATTTTAATTTAGCTCTTTTCATTGGCTTATGCTTGCATAAGAGTGACCCGAAATTGCTGCTATATATATGGGGATGGAGGGTGGGCCCAATTTTATGAATATTGTTTTGAAACCAGAGATAAAGCAATAGTGTGCTAAGGATGTATATTTTTCTTTTTCTTGTCAAGGATATAAGGTGATGGTTTAATATGTATGCTGTGTAATTGTTCTAGTTTGTTTTCCATTGCTGTGACAAAATACTGACCAATAACAACTTGGGAGGAAGAGGTTTATTTGGTTTACATCTCCCAGGTCACAGTTCATCACTTAGGGAGTCCAAGGTAGGAACTAAGGGCAGGAACTTGGAAGCAGGAACTGAAGCACAAACCATGGAGGAACGCTGCTTACTGGCTGGCTCCCTGGCCCACGCTCAGCCTGCTTTTTTTCTCTTTTTTTTTTTTTTGAGACAGGGTCTCCCTGTAGCCCCACCTGGCCTGGAACTCCCTATGTAGACCAGGCTGGCTTGGAACTCAAATCTGCCTGCCTCTGTCTCCCCAAGTGCTGGGATTAAAGGCCTGTGCCACCATGCCAGGCTCAACCTGCTTTCCTATACAATACAGAACTACCTGCCTAGCAGTGGCAAAGCCCACAGCAGGCTCTGCCCTCCCAGATCACTCAACAATCAAGAAAATAGCCTATAGACATGGCCACAGGCTCATCCAATGGCATGGCAGCAGTTCCCTAAATTGGAGCTCCCTCAACCCAGGTGTGTCAAATTGATACTAAAGCTATCCAGCACAGACATGATTGCCACAATTAACACATTTTAGAGCATGGGTGTATTTTCAGTGGTAAAATACTTGTTTAGCATATGTGAGACTGGGTTTGATCTCCAGCAAAGACTTATACAAGTAAAATAAAAATGATTTTTTTTTTTTTTTGTATTTTTGAGACTGGGTCTCCGTTTAGTCCCAGCTGACCTAGAGCTCTCTCTGTAGACCAGGGTGGCTTGAACTCACAGAGATCCATAAAAATGATCGTTGAGGCCGGGTGTGGTGGCGCACGCCTTTAATTCTAGCACTTGGGAGGCAGAGGCAGGAGGATCTTTGTGAGTTCAAGGCCAGCCTGGTCTACAGAGTGAGTTCCAGGACAGCTGGGGCTACAGGGAGACACTGTCTCGAAAAGACCAAAAAAAAAAAAAAAATGATTGTTGAACCAGGTGTGGTGGCACACACCTTTAATCCCAGTACTCAAGAGGCAGAGGCAAGTAGATCCCTGTGAGTTCAGGGCCAGCCTGGTCTACATAGCAAGTTCCGGGCCATCTGGGGCCACAGGAAGCTGTTTTTTGTTTTTTTTTTTTTCTCGTAGGGACCTCCAAGATTTGGGTTTTCCGGCTGAGAGGGGCTGAGTCAATCAAAATTAAGTAGGGGTGGCTTGTATTAGGGAATAAGAGGAACAATGTGCCCTTGGGCAAAAACCCAACAAGCCTGGGGGGATGAGGGGGGAAAAACAAGTGACGAAGTGAAAGAGCATGCAAGGCAGGCAGATCTTTGGAGTTCAAACCCAGCCGGGTCTACAGAGTGACTTCCAGGACAGCTTGGGCTAAAGACCTTCTCAAAAAAAAAAAAAAAAACATGAAAAAAAAAAAATGAATTGCGCGCACGGCGTTGCAGGTGATCCCTGGAAGTCAAAAAATAACATCTGCCAGATCTCCTATGAGCCATCTGATGTGGATGCTGGGATCCAAACCCCAGTCCTCTGAGAGCAGTAAGTGCTCTTGAGACCTCCTCTCTCAGCCCTGCTTTTTATTATTTTTTATTTTTGAGACAGGGTCTCCCTTTAGTCCCAGCTGGCCTGGATGGAGTTCACTTTTTTTTTTTTTTAAAACAAGATCTCCCTATATAGCCCTGGCAGGCCTGAAACTCCCTACATAGACCAGTCTAGCCTTGAAACATGCATCAGTCCCCCTGCCTCAGGCTCCTGAATGTTGGGATTACAGGCGTGTACCATTATGACCACTAGAACCCCTTTTTGTTTCTTCTCAAACATGAATTACTAGGTATCATTACTGTACAGATAGGCAGGGAAATGCTAAGGATCTTGCCCCAGTTAACACTAAGATGTATCTCTGGCCCTGGTGAAGGCATGACTAGCTAGCAGGAGGTTTCTGGTAAAGAGCAAAAATATCATTTTCCTTTCTTTAAGGGGTCTGACAATCACCTGAATTAGAAAGTAGAGACTAGAAAGTAGTGTAAAGGGCTGGAGACCTGTAGCTCAAGTTCTCGCTTGGCATGGCATGTACAAGGTCATGGCTTCAGTTTCTACCTTGAGGGTAAAAGAGGGGCTAAAGGCTGGGTGTGGTGGCTCATGCCTTTAATCCTAGCACTTGGAAGGCAGTGGCAGGCGGATCTCTATGAGTTCAAGGCCAACCTGGTCTACTTTTGAGTTCCAGGACAGCTGGGTACTAAGGGAGACCCTGTCATCAAGAAGACGAAATAATAATAGATAAAAATAAAACATCTCAAGTAGGTGTGGTGGTGAAATGCCTGTTAGTCCCGCACTCCGGAGGCAGAGGCAGGGCAGGTGGAGTCGCTGTGGAGTCAAGGTCAGCCTGATCTACAGAGGGTTCAGGTCAGCTGGAAGACAAAGAAGAAAAATTATTTCTAGTTTTTTTTTTAATCTTTTGAGACCGGGTCTCCCTGTAGCCCCGCTGTCCTAGAACTCACTATCGTGTAGACCTAGCTGGGCCTGAACTCACAAAGAGTCCGCCTGCCTCTGGCCTCCCTAAGTACTAGGATTTAAAAAGCGTGATGCCACTAAGACGCCCGGCCTAATTATTTTTAATTAAGTGTATACATGTCTGTGTGCAGGTGTGTGCGTTGAAGTGCTAGAGCCAGGAGGAGGCATCAGATCCCCTTGGAGCCTGAGTTACAGGCAGTTTTGAGTTACTAGATATATAGGCAGTAGGTATTAAATTTGTGTCCTTTGCAACAGCAGTACCGACTCTTAACCACTAAGCCATCTCTCCATCTCCTATTTGTTTACTTTTTGGAAGAGCTACTCTTGTTTGATGAGTCCTTTGAAGTAGAAATAAGGAACCTAACCACACTGGGGCTAAGATCAAGTGTAGAAATAAAGACCTTGGGGCTGGAGAGATGACCTAGCTGTTAAAAGAGTGCAGACTGCACTTGCAGAGGACCTGGGTTCGATCCCCCATCAGCACCCATAGTGCGCCTAAGGAAACCTTCTTTAACTCCAGTCCAGGGTGACCCGCACGCCCCTTTCTGACCTCACCGCGGCATTGCGCAATGGTGACCCAAACCTGCATGCCAGCAAGACATTACATTACAACATAAAAAAAAGAGACCTCATGCAAAAAGATGCTTAGGGTTAAGAGCACACGGAGAACCGACTCTCCTACATTTATGACAGTCTGGATTCAATCCCCAGCCAACCACATGACGGCCCAAAAACAGTCTGAAACGCCAATTCGGCGAGAACTCCAGTTCCGGGGAATCCGCACACCGCTCTTCTGACCTCCACAGCATTGCAAGCACAACCTGCATGCAGACAGTACATTTGCATACAACATACAGAATAACATAAATTAAATAAAAAAAAAAAAAGAGACCCCTCAAGCCAGGCCATGGCTGGCACGGCCATTTAATCTACGCTTGGGGGCAGCAGGCAGTGGATCTCTGTGAGTTCAAGCCCGCCTGGTCTACAGAGTGAGCTCCAGCAGCTGTGCTAAAAAGGAAGTAACTGGCTGCTTTTGTCGGAGGACCTGGATTCAGTCCATAGAAAACACCAACATCTGCTCAGTTTCAGGTTCTGATGCTTGTGCATGATACACTGTTGCACTTCAGTTTGGGATGCACACCATCTCCCGCCTCGCGGCACTCATGACATGTGTATTAATTCATGCAGGCAATACTTTTTTATTATGTCATAAATGTTTTTTTCTTTTTGGTCTTTTTGAGATAAGTCTCCTGTAAGGCCACAGGCTGGCCTGAAACTCACTAGTAAGACCAGGCTGCCTAGTCTCACAGAGATCCACTGGTTTCTTCTACCTCCCAAGTCTGGGATTAAAGCCACAATGCCATCACATAAAATTTTTTTTTTAAATTTTGTTTGTCCCGGGCTGTAGTGCACGCGGCAAGAACTTCACGCGTACAACAGGATTCTTCTGTGGTAATATTTATTGTGCACATGCTCTTTTGTGAGAAGGACCCCAGCATGGGGCAGAAGCCACTGCTTATATAGGCAGTCTAGAGGGTTCGGGTATGCTCTGGGATTGGTGCAGTCCGATGCCTCATTAGCATGCCCAAGGCGTCGGGCCCAGAGAGGTGGGCTCAGAGAGCTCATAGTAGTCATGCGCAGTTTGTCCAATGCAAAGGCAAACGGCGGGAAGCGGCTTGTTTGACTCAGGAAGTCGGCGCAATCTTTAAGGTGTGGTCGGCGAGCGATCACAGCACACCTCGTGCAGGCTACCAACAGAATTTTTAAAAACATTTGTTTATTTTTGTATGTGTATGAATGGTATGTCTGCATGTAGGTTTGCTGCACCCATGTAGTCATGGCAATGCCGCAGATGTAGAAGAGGGTGTCCGGAATTCCCCTGGGAACTGGATTTCTTCTCCTGACATTGGAGTTACATACGGCTTCTGCATGCCGCCATGTGGGTGCTGGGGATGGAACCGCCAGTACCCTCGAAGAGCGTCTGGTATTCTTAACTGCTAGGCTCTCTCTCCAGCCCCTAAAATACTTTTTAACATTTTTTTTTCTTTTATTTTTTATTTCATGGTGTATGGAGTTGGTATGTTTGCAATGTTTAAGTGCACCCATGTTGTTCAATGCCTGAGGGAGGCACAGAGAGGGGTTAGATCCCCTGTAGGAAA
>VZQC01014841.1:79824-99800 GCA_009823505.1 Rhizomys pruinosus
AAAAAAACAAAAAAAAAAAAAAAAAAAGATAGACTCTCGCCGGACCTGGTGGTCCATGCCTTTAATCCCAGCACTTGGGAGGCAGAAGCTGGTGGATCTCTGTCAGTTCAAGGCCAGCCTGGTCTACAAAGCGAGTTCCAGGACAGCTGGGGCTGCGGGGAGACCCTGTCTCTCTCATGAATCCCAGGCTGTCTACACCTGGCTTATGCAATGCTGGGCACCCAGTGCAGAACTTCACTCGTGCGAGGCAAGGATTGAGTCCATCCTTTACTCTAAGGATGCTTAGCTATTTGGAATGTCTAATGTTTTTTGCAATCTCTTCAAATTTGGAACATGTATGGCACATACGACACACAAATGAAAGGTTATGATAAAAGCTTATTTGTGTATATTTTAGGGAAGGAAGGGTAAGAAATTTAGTAGGTAAGTAAAAGTCCAGTACAAACAGCTGTGAAAAGGCATTTTTCCTGCAACTGAATTTGCTACCAGCAGGTGGGGCTTGATAGACCTTTCTGGCATGGCACTTCTAAATAGGGATGTTAAATTACAGGATTTACTTCAGGTTAAAGTTCAGCATGAGGAGTTAAAAATACCGGTCCTATCTGATTGGCAGGGATTCAAAAGCTTGACAATACAGTCTATTGGCAAGATTATGGGAAAAAGCTCATACAATTTTGGAAGGAACAGAAAAAGGTATAACTCTGATAGAAGGCAATTTGGCAATGTCCTAGCAAATCTACATATGTACTCGACCTATTTATTACCTGGCTCCATGTCTAGGAGCCTGAAGATATACCACTAACAAAATGAAAATGTATATCCACAAAAGAGTTTGGTTGCAGCATATTAGAAACTAAAAATATTACAACATAAGATACTAGTGAAACTGACCCATGGATTGTTCCATATAGGAGTCAGCCCTTGACTGACTCTTGGGGGGCTTTTATACCCACATGACAAATACAAGCAAAGTGAAAATAACACATATGTGGTAAATTAGATAAGTGGTTTACAGATAACAAGTTGTCATGAAAGCTGCAGGAAATGTGGCAGCTTTGGCAGACAAAGACTTTTATCCTGGGTAGCCACAGGGGGCAGGGGGAAGACCCCACTCTGCCCTCTTCATTCTTATCTCCAGTCGAGAGCTCTTCCTGCCCCAAAGTTCTTAATTACCATAGCACTGTAAGGTCTTTAAGCAACAAGGTGGCATTTTCCTATTTCCATTATAATACCAGTTTAACAAATCACAGTGAAATTATGCACAACTGTAAAAAAAAAAGCAAAACACAGGAAAAATGTTCTAGTTTGCTTTCAAGTGCCATGACGCAACACTCTGACCAATACCAACTTGAGGAGGAAAGGGTTTAGTCATCTTACATCTCCCAGGTCACAGTTCATCACTATCTTGAGGAAGCCCAAGGTAGGAACTCAGGGCAAGAACCTGGAGGCAGGAGCTGAAGCACAGGACATGGAGGAAGGATGTTTACTGGCTTGCTTCCCCAGCACATCTCAGCCTGGTTTCTTTTCTTTTTTGAGTCAGGGTCTCCCTGTAGCCCCAGCTGTCCTGGAACTCGCTCTATAGACCAGGCTGGCCTTGAACTCACAAAGATCCGCCTGCCTCTGCCTCCCAAGTGCTAGGATTAAAGGCGTGTGCCACCATGTCCGGCACAGCCTAGTTTCTTACACAATACACAACAACCTGCCCAGGGGTGGCACCGCTCAAAATGGCCTGGGCCCTCCCACTTCACTTGACAAGTAAGAAAATACCCCATTGAGCTGGAGAGATGGGCTAGCGGAGCGTCGACTGCTCTTGCAGAGGACCCGGGTTCGATCCCCAGCACCCACATGGCAGCTGAGAACCGTCTTGAACTTCAGTTCCAGGGGAATCTGACACCCTCTCTGACCTCCACAGCATTGCACGACACAGGTGCACCAACCTACATGCAGACAGTACATTCATACACATTAAATAAATAAATAAATAAAAAAAGAAAAAACCCTATAGACATGGCCACAGGCTGGTCCAATGGAGGCAATTCCCCAATTGAGGCTCCCTCAACCCAGAGGAGTCAGGTTGACACTAAAGCTATCCGGCTCAAAAATCTCTGCAAACTGTTTGAAAAGGAGCAGTGAAGATCACCGACCAAGACAACTCCATGGGAGACAGCTGTTTATTAGGGAATAGACCACTGGACTGCCTCCCTCTGGGATCTTTTCACCTTAGGCTGGGTTTTATAGCGTCCTTGTGAGTAGGGGGAGGTGAGTCAATAACAGCTGCCTTGGTAAGGGAGGGGGTCTCAGTTGGGGGGAGTTTCAATTAGGTGTATTTCAGATTTTGGCTAGCTGCTATGGAAAATTGGCTGCAATGGATAATTGCAAGGGTTGGGGGTTACTGAGAAGCTAGGGTCGTTTAGCTTCTGTTTCCTGGAGTTTCCCCTGGTGGTTGTGGTCTCCATGCTGTTGGTCAGCAGTGACTCCATCCTGGGGTCCGGCTCAACCTAACACAAACCAATGGGCAATATTTCTTTCCTCTTTTCCTTTCTTCCTCATTGTTAGATTATAAAAAGGCACCCCCCCCCCGGATAAAAGACAGGTGCATGAGGCTTAGTCACTCCAGGAACATATTTACTTCAGAAATTGCCAAGACTGACTACCTGTTGGCACATGGTAGGGCAGACAGCAAGATGGATACTAAGGCGCGACACTTTATAGCCACTGGACAGGACCTCAGGTAAAGGGGAAGAGGTCATAATATTGACAGCCTCTGGAGGAAGTTGACATCTGTGTGTCCCTTGGGATTCTGGGAAGCCCAGACCTAACATTCCAGCCTTTTGATTATGATAAGGGAATGGGGCGCTGTTCTCTCTTCCGTATCTGCTTCAGAGCTGAGGGGGCATGAAGTTTCTGGGAAGGGGTGTCAGACTGGAGGGTTAGTCTGGTCTCCATCTTGGCTGCTCTGGGTGCTTGGTGTTTTGGTCCAGATCGATAGTGGCCAGTAGTTAATGTACAGTTTGTCTGCAACTGAAAAGACAAGCTGGTTAATTCTTTTTTTTTTTGGCTTTTCGAGACAGGGTCTCCCTGTAGTCCCAGCTGTCCTGTAACTCACTCTGTAGACCAGGCTGGCTTTGAACTCACAAAGATCCACCTGCCTCTGCCTCCCAAGTGCTAGGATTAAAGGCATGCACCACCCAAGCCTGGCTACTTTTTGTTGTTTTTTGTTTTTTTTTAACTTTTTCAGTTTTCATTGTAAAACCGGGTTAACTCTTATATGAGTGTACCAGTGCATGGGCTTCCCAGTACCAACAGTGGGCCTAGTGGGTGCGTTAGCAATTGGAGGGCCACTGTCTAGAGTCTCCAGAGGAAGAGAGGACCTGTACTCTATTCTGAGGAATTGGAAAAAGGTTTTAGTAAACAGGGTTCCAGAATGAGAGCCAGCATAACCATGAGAAAGGTGGTATTTTTCTAGCATGGAACAGTAAATCTTTCACCTATCTTTCTGGTGATAAGGTATAAGTTATTTTATTTTTCTTTTGATTATGATTTCCTATTTAAAACCATACAGTTAGCTCAGATATGTGAGGACAAAATCAGGTCTTGGTTGACCAGAGCTTCCCTTTGAAGCATGCGGAGTTTCTCCTCTATATTGACTTTCCTCCCTTAATTGGACACTGACTGGATGAAGTCCTTTTTTTTTTTTAAAGGAGGACATTTATTTTTATTTATTTTCATATGTGTATGAATGTACTGTCTGCATGTAGGTTTGTGCACCCGTGTTGTGCAATGCCACGGAGGTCAGAAGAGGGTGTTGGATTCCCCTGGAACTGGAGTTAAAGACGGCTCTTAGCTGCCATGTGGGTGCTGGGGATCATACCCGGGTTCTCTGCAAGAGCAGTTGGTGCTCTTAACCGCTAGGCCATCTCTCCAGCCCCGAATGAAGTCCTTTTAAGTGAATCTCCAAGACCTCCCTGGCCTGGGATGACTGGTGACTCACTGCCATAGGACACGTAGAGAGGTGCACATGCAGGACCCTAGGACCTTAGAGGGTAAGGGCGAAAAGATTGTCCCTTCAAATCCCTTTGGCCAAATCAGATTGGAGCTTTAAGTATGGTTGTTAAAAACTCCAAGAGGGTCAGTTGTATGAATGTGGTATTTTAATTACTATATGACATGTAAATAAAGCTTGGAAATTTGTTGGAAGCTGTAAGCCTGCTCGTAAAGAGTTAACTCTGAATTAGCTTCAGAACTGTCCTCTAAGGTGCAGACATGCAGAGAAGCTTCCTACCTGCATACCTGATGTTCCGGAGGAACCTTATCATATGCAAATATTATCTGCCGGAGCCAGCAGCCCCCGGAGGAAGCTTATCACGGACAAACAATCTCTGCCGGCGCAAACATCCAGCCCCGATAAACTTTAACTTTTACAAAAGCCACCATCCACCCCCTCCCTCTTCCTGACTCTTCCNCTTTCTTTCTTTCTTTCTTTCTTTCTTTCTTTCTTTCTTTCTTTCTTTCTTTCTTTTTCTCTCTCTCTCTCTCTCTTTCTTTCTTTCTTTCTTTCTTTCTTTCTTTCTTTCTTTCTTTCTTCTCTTTTATTTCTTTTTCTCCTTTTTGTACTTGTTTTGAGATAGGGTCTAACATAACCCAGGCTGACCTCAAATTTACTACATAGCCAAGGATGATCCCCTGCCTCTGCCTCCTAAGTGCTGGCATTACAGACCCCTTTCATCAGACCTGGTTTTGTGTGGTGACGGAATTCAAACTCAGGACTTTGTGTCTACTAGGCTAGCACTCTACCAACTGAGCTACATCCCTGATCCCAATGGATAGCGTTTCTATAAATTGTTGGGCATCCAGATACAGGGAAAACAGTCTCCTTGTGAAGGAATATATACTTAGGAGATAAACAGTGCGTCACTGCCAGCAGGGTTGGAGAGGTGTAGCTCAGCACTGACGTCAGCCTGAGGAATTCACTTAAGGACCTCACTCAGGTAAAGGCAGATCCTTGAGTAAACCGCAGACCAGAATTCCAGAGCACGTCAGAGTGAAACAAAGTCATCATCAAGTTTATTAAGTGGAGATAAGAGATAGTATGTGTGATTCAGATTTAAGCGTGGGTGTTTAAAGAGTCACACAGGAAAAGGAGAGCACACACCTAAGCATGGGCATGAGTTTCCAAGACCCAGTCTTCGCAATGGCTTTCTCAGTTACATTGTTTAAAGGATGTCATTTACAAGATTTAAAGATTAAGAAAAGTTTATAAATTAAAATTTGTAAATAAAGTTGTAACCTTATTTTATGAGGTGCATTATTTAGGTTTAAACTTAACTAACATTCTCATCCTAAATGAGAATGACACATACAAAATAAATACATACAAAATAAATAAAATTAAAAAAAAAAAGAAAAGAAAACAAGGTCCTCGAGCATGCTCAGCAAGTGCTCTATTACCAGGGTTTTTTTGTTTTTGTTTTTTTGTATTTTTGAGACAGGGTCTCACTTTAAGTTCCAGCTGGAGCTCACTCTGTAGACCAGGCTGGCCTTGAACTCACAGAGATCCATGCAGGCCCAGGGCCTGCATTCATGTACACCCTTTGTGGCTGTTGGTCACCCAGGCTGCAATTTGAACCCACCAATGTTGTACCTATAGGTGCTGTGGAAGCCTGAGTATCGGGGCTCAGACTCTCAGAGGCAACTCCACTGAGGCCACTAGTGAAGAATCTGTTGTTTTTTTCCCCCATCCCTCACTCAGTCTGAGGTGCCTGTTTGAAGCATGGCAATCCCCCCCCACCCCACTCCCGCCTGTTTCTTTTAGCAGTGGGAACTAAACTCAGGTCTTCTAGACGAGGGGCAAGTTCTCTTAACTGCTGAGTCATCTCTCCAACCCCAGGGTTTTTTTTTCTTCACGGGCTTTTACGGCTTTTTTAAGATGTTGGCCTCCTTTGGCCGGACCTGGTGGTGCATGCCTTTAATCCTAGCACTTGGGAGGCAGAGGCAGGCAGATCTTTGTGAGTTCAAGGCCAGCCTGGCCTGGTCTACAGAGTGAGTTCCAAGACAGCTGGGACTACAGGGAGACCCTGTCTCGAAAAGACCAAAAAAAAAAAAAAAGATGTTGGCCTTCAACTCCTGGGAACAGGAGTTAGAAACTGCTTCAATAGGGCAGGAACCCTAAAGGCAGCAATTCTGAGAATGTCCTTGCTGGAGGCCAGGAATGTCAGAAGGGAGTACTGATTCCTGTTGCTTTGTTATCTCCTAAATGAGCACCTCTGTCTAAAGGTTATAGTGACTAGTGACTACATGACTGAAACTGAGAAGAGGCAGCTGGATTCCTGGTGGGGTAACTGGACTGACCAGCTTGTTCCCTTCCCCATACCTTGCCCCAGCTTCTGCCATAAATCCTTTAAAAACAATCTGACCAGAGCTGGAGAGATGGGTCGGCTGTTAAGAGCACTGGCTGTTCTTGCAGAGGACCCAAGTTTGATTCCCAGCACCCACATGGCAACCAACAACCATCCATATCTCCAGTTCCAGGGGATCTAATACCCTCTTCTGGCCTCTGTGTGTACTGAACACAGGTGGTACACTTACATACATGTAGGGAAAACATTCATATACATAAAATAACAGTAAATGAAATATTTAAAAAGAAAGCAAAACAAAAACCTCCAGATGATGTCATTTTATGGGGCTCTCCTACTAGACTTCTTTTTTTTAGCTTTCTTCTTCCCCTCTGTAATCTGTGACTTTCATTCTTTGAACGTCTAAGAAAAGAACCCCAGGGGCTGGAGAGATAGCCTAGCGGTTAAGAACACCGACTGCTCTTGCAGAGGACCTGGGTTCAAACCCCAGCACCCACATGGCGGCTGAGAACCGTCTGTAATTCCAATTCCAGGAGAACTCCAGTTTCAGGGGAATCCGACACCCTCTTCTGACCTCCGCGGCATTGCACGACACGGGTGCACAGACCTACGTGCAGACAGTACATTCATACACATAAAAAATAAAATAAAAAAATTACAAAAAAAAAAAATGCCGGGCGTGGTGGCACATGCCTTTAATCCCAGCACTTGGGAGGCAGAGGCAGGTGGATCTTTGTGAGTTCAAGACCAGCCTGGTCTACAGAGTGAGTTCCAGGACAGCTGGGGCTACAGGGAGACCCTGTCTCGAAAAGACCAAAAAAAAATTTTTTTTAAAAGAAAAGAACCCCAAAGTTTCCAAGACCCTAAATCCCCAAGAAAGGCTCCATCATGGTCGAAGACAACCCCAGGGTTCCTGCATCACCCCCACCCTCCAAAAGTTAGGATTACAGGGGCTGGAGAGATGGCCTAGCAGTTAAGAGTGCCGATTTGCTCTTGCAGAGGACCCAGGTTCGATCCCCAGAACCCACATGGCGGCTGAGAGCCGTCTTTAACTCCAGTTCTAGAGGAAACTGAAGCCCTCCTCTGACTTCCATGGCATTGCATGACATGCAGACAGTACATTTATATATATACAAAAATAAATTTAAAGAAATTAAAAAATTTGAAAAAGTTAGGATTACAAATGTATACCACAAAATGTATACCACCATGCCAAATAAGTATAGTGGAAATGGTAAAATGGGCTTGTTTACTAAAAGACCTGACCACGTTATAGTAATGAAAATAGACGCCGGGCGTGGTGGCACACGCCTTTAATCCTAGCACTTGGGAGGCAGAGGCAGGTGGATCTTTGTGAGTTCAAGGCCAGCCTGGTCTACAGAGTGAGTTCCAGGACAGCTGAGGCTACAGGGAGACCCTGTCTCAAAAAGACCAAAAAAAAAAAAATAGCTGAAGGGCTGGCTGGAGCCATCTTCTCTGCCCCCTGTGGTTACCCCAGGATAGGAGCCTTTTTCTGTAAACTTCACAACAGGACAACAGCCTTTGTTTCTCTAGAAAGTCACATTCCTTTGGCCTTTGATGTAATCCCTCTGTAAATCAGGATGTCACATTTGTTGTCTGTTAACCAGGATTCCACATTCTGTGGTCTTTGTTTGCCTGTTTTACCTGTTTTACCACTTACATGTTACATGCTCTGGGCTGACTCCATTATGAAATGATCGCTGGTGGTCTAGCCACTAGCATGAAATAAACTCCCTCTCCACACCTAATTTTGATTTTATCAATTGCGTTGAAACTTCTGACTCTCAGTCAGCAGGAAATACAAACTACGTCTGCAGTGATTTCCTTTCCTTCCCATATACCTTTCATTTTCTCTATCTCCTATCCTGCCTTGTCCTATCCTTCCTTCCTTCCTTCCTTCCTTCCTTCCTTCCTTCCTTCCTTCCTTCCTTCCTTCCTTCCTTTTTCTTCTCTCTCTCTCTCTCTCTCTCTCTCTCTCTCTCTCTCTCTCTCTGTAGCCCAATGTGTCCTTGAACTCTCAATCCTCCTGCCTCAGCTAACCAAGTACTGGGATTATTGATGCGCACTATTATTTCTAGCTTAATTTTATCTTAAAAAAAAAATTCTTGGGGGGGGGGACGGGGTGTGGTAGAGCAAGCCTTTAATCCCAGCACTGGGGAGGCAGAGGCAGGCGGATTTCTGTGAGTTCAAGGCCAGCCTGGTCTACAGAGTGAGTTCCAGGACAGCTGGGGCTACAGGGACACCCTGTCTCAAAAACACCAAAACAAAAAAACAAGTGCTTCAAGAACATTTTTTGGAAGAAATGAATTATCCCATTTATGTTGTAAACAACAGATGAAGTTAGGTTAATAACATCTATTTGTGGTCAAGTATGCTGATCTGGGTCAGTAGAGGTCAGAAAGAAATTCTCTGGTAAAGCAGGGTTCTTCATTCCTCCCCATTTCATGCTGAATGTATGGTCCCAATAAACTAAGCTAGGCTTTAGTTCCAGAGCACAATTCTGAGAGAAATCTGAAGGACCAATTCTCAGAACATATTGGGCCTGCTCTTGGTTTCAATGGGCGCTATTTTATTCAGGCATCACCTTAATGTGACATCACACAGCCACAGAGAAGCAGCTAGCTGTTACGTGTAAGGTTATGGCGCGCTCCCCCCGGAATGAAAAGCCATGAAGGTCTAAGCTCTTCGGAGCAAAGTTTAATTCAGAGTAGCCGGGGCTGGGCTCAGGGGAAAGAGAAAGCCAAGCCAAGCACAGAATGGCGTCTGGCTTGGGAATTTAAGGGAGAAGGTGGGAGCAGGATTCAGTGGGAGTGGGGGTGGGTCGGAATCTAGAATCTGGCCTCCAGAAGGGCGGGGGGCTAGGCAGAAGACTCCTCAGTAATCAGTGGTGGCCTGCTTTAGCATAACCAAAGGCCATGCCTGGTAGAACAGGTTTTTGGACCTCCGGTCTTAGGTGTCTCTGCATTCCAATGGGCTTCTGGATCTAACAACCTGACATTACCGTGTGCTGCCCCAGACAAAGAGACCACAAGGTTTTAGGCACTTCAGGATAAAGTTTACTTCAGGGTAGCCAGGGCTAAGCTCAAAGGAAAATAGAACCAGCACTGAATGGCTTGTGACCAGGGAATTTAAGGGAGGAGGTAAGAACTCAGGTAGGGGGTGGGGGAAGGCTGTTAAGCATTAGTCTCCATCTTTACAAAAGAGTGGAAGATTCCTGAGTATTCTGTGATGGCCCGCTGTTCCATAACCTAAGGTAGGCTGGTAGAGCAGGTTTCTCAGAGTGGCCTTGAAGGCCTCTGCATTTCAAATGGACTCCACGCCTTTGTGGAATTCACATCCTGACACTAACTATAGCTGGCTTTTTGATTCCCTTCTCCCTGACTAGTATCTGTCAGGGTGTGAGCTCCAGAAGCCCATTGGAATGCAGAGACACCTAAGACCAGAGGTCCAAAACCTGCTCTACAGGCATGGCCTTTGGTTATGCTAAAGCAGGCCATCCCTGATTACTCAGGAATCTTCCACCTCGCCCCTCACCCTTCGGAAGCCAGATTCCAGACTCCGACCCACCCCCACTCCCATTGAATCCGGCCCCCACCTTCTCCCTTAAATTCCCAAGTCAGACGCCATTCTGGGCTTGGCTCCTTCTCTCCCCTAAGCCTAGCCCCGGCTACTCTGAATTAAACTTTGCTCCGAAGAACTCAGACCTCGTGGCTTTTCATTCCTGGCGGAGTTCGCCATAACCTTACAGTATCTACTAACATATCCATAAAAAAGTAACATATTAGCGGGGCGTGGTGGTGCACCCCTTTAATCCTAGCACTTGGGAGGCAGAGGCAGGCGGATCTCTGTGAGTTCAAGGCCAGCCTGGTCTACAGAGTGAGTTCCAGGACAGCTGCTGGGGCTACAGGGAGACCCTGTCTCGAAAAGACCAAAAAAAAAAAAAGTAACATATTTTTAAAAAAAAACTGTGGGGGTCTACCAAGCCCTTTAATGTTTTGGACACAGCCAAGGAAGACACCTCTTGGTTTCTTTTTGTGTGTGCAGATTCCAAGGTATGTATGACACATCTGTATAGATGCTCTGGTGGACACCCTCAAGTTCCAGGTCACGCGTGTCAGCTTGGGCTCCACTGGGGTACTTAGTACCCCCTCTCCCCCAGGAACTAAGCTCCTATGGGCACGTGTGCCTGCATTCCTCTTTCTGAATGAGTGTGTATGGTGTGTGTGTGTGTGTGTGTGTGTGTGAATGTGTAAGAACAAAACTTATTTCTCCTGTCACTTGGCACACCCAGTCTTTGCTAGTTAGATGGGAATTTCTGCAGTCTTAATCCCACTCTTTGAGAGTAGATTCCTTCCTGCCAGACAGGTTCTGAACATTTTAGGTGCAGAATTATAGAGAGGCCTGAAAAGAAAGTTCCTTCTCATCAGGAAGTTTACTCAGTCCAGGTAAGGAAGGGTCTGGGAGTGGAGGCCTGGGTAGTCTAGTCCTGCAGGCTAGGTAGGGTACTGGCTAATTTTCTGTGGGTGAGGGGAGAAAATAGAGAAAGGGGATTATGAAAGGTATTATGGAGGGCCTGTGACCTGAGTTCAATCTCCAGAACCCATGTGAAGGTGTAAGGAGAGAAGCAGCTCACAAAGTTGTCCTTTCCACAAAGTTCTCCTCTGGTCTGTACACATGCTAATAGTCATCATACAGTGGTTTTTTTTTTTTAATACTTTATTAAAAAAATTTTTTTAATTAATTAATTAATTTATTTATTTATTTTGCTCTTTTCAAGACAGGGTCTCCCTGTAGCCTCAGCTGTCCTGGAACTCACTCTGTAGACCAGGCTGGCCTTGAACTCACAAAGATCCACCTGCCTCTGCCTCCCAAGTGCTAGGATTAAAGGCGTGCGCCACCATGCCCGGCTTACAATTTATTATTTTTTATGTGTAAGAGTATACTGCCGGTCGGGTGTGGTGGCGTGCACCTTTAATCCTAACACTAGGGAGGCAGAGGCAGGTGGATCTTTGTGAGTTCAAGGCCAGCCTGGTCTACAGAGCGAGTTCCAGGACAGCTGGGGCTACAGGGAGACACTGTCTCGAAAAAGACGGAAAAAAAAAAAAAAAAAGAGTATACTGTCTGCATGTATGTTGGGGCACCCATGTCATGCAATTACATGGAGGTCAGAAGAGGGCGTCGGATTCTCCTGGAACTGGAGTCAAAGATGGCTCTTAGCTGCCATGTGGGGGCTGGGAATCGAACCCGGGTCCTCTGCAAGAGCAGTCGGTGCTCTTAACCACTGAGCCATCTCTCCAGCCCCTTAATAATTTATTTTTATTTTATATGTATGTATGGAAGTGGACCCATGTTGTGCAATGCCTGCGGAGGTCAGAAGAGGGCATCAGATCCTCTGGAACTGCAGTCAGGACAGTTGTTAGCTACCAGGTGGGTGGTGGTAATTGAACCTGGTCCTCTGCAGGAACACCCAGTGCTCTTAACCCCTGAGTCATTTCTCTAGTCCCCTATACAGTTTTTAAAAAGTATTACTGCAGGGGCTGGAGAGATGGCCTAGCGGTTAAGAGCACCAACTCTGCTCTTGCAGAGGACCCGGGTTCCATCCCCAGCACCCACATGGCAGCTGAGAGCCATCTTTAACTCCAGTTCCGGGAATCCAACGCCCTCTTCTGACCTCCGTGGCATTGCATGAAATGGGTGCACAGACCTGCATTCAGACAGTACATTCATACACATAAAGAATAAATAAGAATTAAAAAAAAAAAAAAAAGAAAAAAAGTGTTACTACAGCTGGGAGTGGTAGCGCACGCCTTTAATCCTAGCACTTGGGAGGTAGAGGGGGGGTGGATCTCTGTGAGTTCAAGGCCAGACTGATATACAGAGTGAGTTCCAGGACAGCCAGAGTTACAGGGAGACCCTATCTCAAAAAGACCAAAAAATAAATTAATTAATTAATTTAAAAAAAGTGTTACTGCAATTAAGGAAGGCATTTTTGAAACAGCTAGAGAGTAATTTCTTATTTGTCCTTTCCCTTCTCTTCCTTTTCATTTTTTTTTTAAATTTATTTTTATTTATTTATTTATTTATTATTTTTAAGAAAGGCTTTTGTGTAGGCCAGGTTGGCCTAGAACTTGCTCTGATATTGTCACTTTAAAACTTTTATTTATTTATTTATTATTTATTTATTATGTGTATGAGTGTACTGTCTGCATGTAGGTTGGTGCACCCATGTCGTGCAATGCTGCAGAGGTCAGAAGAGGGCATTGGATTCCCTTGGAACTGGAGTTAAAGATGGTTCTTAGCTCAGCCGGGCATGGTGGCGTACGCCTTTAATCCTAGCAGTTGGGAGGCAGAGGCAGGCGGATCTTTGTGAGTTCAAGGCCAGCCTGGTTTACAGAGTGAGTTCCAGGACAGCTGGGGCTACAGGGAGACCCTGTCTCAAAAAGACAAAAAAAAAAAAAAAGATGGTTCTTAGCTGCCATATGGGTGCTGGGAATCGAACCCAGGTCCTCTGCAAGAGCAAATGGTGCTCTTAACCGCTGAGCCATCTCTCCAGCCCAAAACTTTTCTTTATTATTATTATATGATTGTGTGTGTGTGTGTGTGTGTGTGTGTGTGTATGTACATGCACTCTCAAAGACCAGAGGCCAACTTTATAAAGTGATTTCTTTCCACTTGGTGTGATGGCTAATCTTGGGTGTCAACTTGACACACCTGGGAAGAGGGAACCTCAGTGGAAGAATTTCCTCCATCAGATAGGCCTGTGGGCTTGTCTGTAGGGGCATTTTCTTGTTGGCTAATTTATGGAGGGCCCAGCCCACTGTGGGCAGAGCCATGCCTAGGCAGGTGAGCCTAGGTGAATAAGAAAGGTAGCTGAGTATGAACCTATGAGGAAGCCAGTAAAAAGCGTTTATCTGTTGGTTGTTGGTTTCTGCTTCACTTCCTACCTCCTGGTACCTACCTTGAGTTCTTGCCTTGGGACTATAAACAGTAAGTGAAAGATCCCTTAAAGGTCAGGTGTTTATCACAGCAACAGAAAGCAAACTAGAATACTTGGATTCTGAGGATTGGACTCAAATGGTTAAGTTTTCATGGCAAATGCCTTTACCCACTGAGCCATCTCATAGACCTTCAGTTGTTGGTAGCTTGCACAAGTGTGCTGTGTCGCTCGCGACCACACCTTAAAAATGGCGCCGACTTCCTGAGTCACTACAAGCCGTTTCCCGCCGTTGCCTTTGCATTGGAGAAACTGCGCATGACTACTAGTCCCTAAGCTCCCGCCTTTAACATGCAAATGAGGCATCGGGACAGTGCACCTATCCAGAGCATACACGAACCCTCTGGACTGCTATATAAGCAGTGCTTCTGCCCCATTTCGGGGTCCTTCTCACAAAAGAGCTGTGTGCACAATAAATACTGCTGCAGAAGAATCCTGTTGTCCGCGTGAAGTTCTTGCCGGCGAGACTACAGCACGGGACATTCAGTCAATGCTTTTAGTAGTTCTTTCTTAAGTGGATTCAGTACACTTCCTGTCGCACACACCTGACTGTGAACTCTTGATCTTCCTGCCACCACCTCCCAAGTGCTGGGAGAACAGGTGTGACCACAACTTCTGGATATTTTTATTTTTGGACAGGTTTTCACTCTCTAGCCCAGGCTGGTCTGGAATTCTCAATGTAGCCTAGGCTGGCCTGGAGCTTATAATGTAGTCTAGGCTGGCTGCCTTGGATCTCATGGCAAAATCCTCCTGCCTTGGTTTTACTAGGATTACAGGAATGAGCTACCACACTGATCTAGGTGGTAATTTTCTGAATATGATCCCCCTAAGGGCCTCAATCTCACCATTATTATTATTATTATTATTATTATTTATTACTATTATTATTTTTAAATTTTTGAGACAGTAGTTCATGTAGCTAAGGCTGGCTGAGGTTGGCCTTGAACTTCTGATCTTTCTACCTTCATCTTTCCAGTGCTGGGATTACAGGGGTATACCACCACTACACCCATGGATGCCCAGCAAATTCTCTATGGAATAAGCTAAAGTTCCAGCCACTTCCACAGTTAGGTTTTGTGCTATTACATCTACAAAATTGATAATAAGCATTATCACGTTTTTTTTTTTTTTTTGAGATAGGGTCTTCCTGTAACCCCGGCTGTCTTAGACCTCACTATGTAGACCAGGTTGGTGTTGAACTCAGAGAGATCTACCTGCCTCTGCCTCCTGAGTGCTGGCATTAAAAGCATGCCCCATCACACCCTGCTTACATTATCACTCTTGATTCATAATTTAAAGTTCAACCTCTATAACTTAAGGTTTGTGAAGTCATTCACAAACTTAAGGTTTGTGAAGATGGGCTCTAGTCCTTATAAAAGGTGCACAGTAGGTTACATATACAGACCAAGTAACCACAGAGGGACTCAGAAGAAAGCAAGCCTGTCCACACCTTGACTCTGGTCATCCAAACTGTGAGGAACTAAATTTCTCTATTATTTATTTATTTATTAATTATTTATTCATTTTTAATTTTTTTTTTTTTTTTTGATTTTTTTGTCTTTTGAGACAGTGGTCTCCCTGTAGCCACAGGCTGTGCCTGAACTACTCTGTAGACCAGGCTGGCCCTTGAACTCACAAAGATCCACCTGCCTCTGCCTCCCAAGTGCTAGGATTAAAGGCGCTGCGCCACCACGCCCGGCTTCATTTTATGTATTGTGTTTTGTCTGCATGTTTGTAAGTGACCCTTGTTTTTTTTTTATTTTTTTTTTTTGTATGTGTGATGAATGTACTGTCTGTGCACCTGTGTCATGCAACGCTGCGGAGGTCAGAAGAGGGTCTCGGATTCCCCTGGAACTGGAGTTCTCCTGGAATTGGAGCTTCAGACGGTTCTCAGCCGCCATGTGGGTGCTGGGGATCAAACCTGGGTCCTCTGAAAGAGCAGTAGGTGCTCCTAACCGCTAGGCCATCTCTCCAGCCCAGGCCATCTCTCCAGCCCAGTAAGTGTACCCTTGTTGTACAATGCCTTCTAGAGGCTAGAAGAGGATGTTGGATCCCCTGGAACTGGAGTTATAGATGGTTGTTAGCCATATGTGGGTGCTGGGAACTAAACCCAGGTCCTCTGGAAGAGCAACCAGTGTTCTTCCCTGCTGAGACATCTCTCCAGCCCTATTTAGTTGAGATTTAAAAATTACACTATTTGGGGGCTGGAGAGATGGCCTAGCAGTTAAGAGCGCCGACCGCTCTTACAGAGACCCGGGTTCGATCCCCACACCCACATGGCGGCCGAGAACCGTCTGACTCCAGTTCCAGGAGAACTCCAGTTCCAGGGAATCCGACACCCTCTTCTGACCTCGGCGGCATTGCACGACACGGGTGCAAAAACTTGCATGCAGACAGTACATTGATACACATACAGAAATAATAAATGCCGGGCGTGGTGGTGCATGCCTTTAATCCTAGCACTTGGGAGGCAGAAGGCGCGCGGATCTCTGTGAGTTCGAGGCCAGCCTGGTCTACAGAGTGAGTTCCAGGACAGCCAGAGCTACGGGGAGACCCTGTCTCAAAAGACCAAAAAAAAAAAAAAAAAAAATTATACTATTTGCCAGGCGTGGAGGTGCACGCCTTTAATCCTAGCACTTGGGAGGCAGAGGCAGGTGGATCTTTGTGAGTTCAAGGCCAGCCTGGTCTACAGAGCGAGTTGCAGGACAGCTGGGGCTACAGGGAAACCCCATCTTGAAAAGACAAAAAAAAAATTACACTATTTATGTGTTTTTTTTTAATTTTATTTATTTTTTTATGTGTATGAATGTACTGTCTGCATGTAGGTTTGTGCACCTGTGTCATGCAATGCCCCAGAGGTCAGAAGAGGGTGTCGAATTCCTCTGGAACTGGAGTTCTCCTGGAACTGGAGGTACAGATGGCTCTCAACTGCCATGTGGGTGCTGGGGATCGAACCCAGGTCCTCTGCAAGAGCAGTCGTTGCTCTTAACTGCTAGGCCATCTCTCCAGCCCCTTATTTATGTGTTTATTGTGTTTGCGTGTGTGTGTGTATGTTTGTGAACATAGGCTTGCCTACCTACACAGAAATCAGAAGACAGACAACTTGTGGGAGTCAATTTCCTATACCATATGGGTCCTATTGATTGAACTCAGGTCATCAGGCTTGGTAGCAAGTGCCTTTAGCCACTCTGCTATCTTGTCAGACCCTAAAGTTCTTTAAAAAATATTTTATTTATCCGGGCGTGGTGGTGCATGCCTTTAATCCTAGCACTTGGGAGGCAGAGGCAGGTGTATCTTTGTGAGTTCAAGGCCAGTCTGGTCTACAGAGTGAATTCCAGGACAGCTGGGTCTACAGAGAGACCCTGTCTCGAAAACGACCCCCCCAAAAAAATTTTATTTATACCTTGAGAAAACAAAAACCCTGGTTAATCTGGTCTAACTGTATGGCCTTAAACATCCAAAAGGAAAGTATAACCAGAAATAAATAATTATTAAGGCCTTAGAAATTATATTTCAGGGGCTGGAGGGATGGCCTAGCGGTTAAGAGCGCCGACCGCTCTTACAGAGGACCCGGGTTCGATCCCCAGCACCCACATGGAGGTCAAGAACAGTCTGAAACTCCAATTCCAGGAGAACTCCAGTTCCAGGGGAATTCGAGACCCTCTTCTGACCTCTGTGGCATTGCATGACACGGGTGCACGAACCTGCATGCAGACAGTACATTCATGCACATACAGAAATAAATTAAAAAAAAAAAAGAAATTGTATTTCAGGTATAAAACTTGAGATCTTAGTAAAAAGACAAAAAGAAAAAAAAAAAGCACAGTTGTTTTGCCTGTCTTACTGGCAAGTGCAGCTACCCTGTGGCTGCACTGCTTTTGCTATCCTTCAAAGACATGGGACAAGCTTTTTACACCCTTCCGAATTTGACTGAAGATTCATGTCTCTCCAAGAATCCTCCAAACCTTCAGTGTGGCCAGATGGGACTGCTGACATCACTTGTGGACTGAACTATACGGGGGTTCAGCCCTTCAGAGTAAAGATTGCCATTGTTGGACTACCAGGCTGTATCATGGAGACCAGACAGGGATACAGACAGGACGAGTGCTTACTGGACTCATTTGTGACCATGGGAAAGGAAAACCCCAGTTGGAACACAGGCAGAACGGATGGTGGTTTGGGCTCGAAGGAGGAGGCAGGCTTTCAAACATGAAATTTCGGCTTAAGAAAGAAAAAAAAAATCATAAAGTGAAGATGCTAAAACCTATGATAAAGTGGCATGCATAAGTGCATATTTGGGAGTCATCGCGATGCGTATTGGAAGGAATAACAACAACAAACAAAAAACAAAAAAAAACTTTGTCCAAGCTGCGCGTGAAATGGTGAACTTTCCTCTAGAAATAGTAAACTTCTCAGTCATGAGAATTTAAGAAGACACTGAAGAGAAGAAGAAACCATTTTTTGGTAGAAAGCATGAGCTCTGAAAAAAAAAAAAGCCAGGCGTGGTGGCGCACGCCTTTCATCCTAGCCACTTGCGGAGGCAGAGGCAGGCGGATCTTTGTTAGTTCAAGCCAGCCTGGTCCTGGTCTACAGTAGTGAGTTCCAGACAAGCTGGGACTACAGGGAGAACCTGTCTCGAAAAGACAAAAAAAAAAAAAAACAGAGCTCTGGTGTGGGGTGGCAGGGAGGGGGCACGGGTCCTGGAACTCGCTATGTAGACCAGGCGGGCCTTGAGCCACAAAGATTCCCTGCCTCTGCCCCCAAGTATTAGGATTAAAGATGTCCGACCATGCCTGGCTAGTATTTACTTTTATTATATGTATAGTGTAGTGCCTGCGATGTAAGTTCATCCATGTTGGTCAATGCCTGTGGAGGTCAGAAGAAGGCATTGGATTCTCTGGAATTAGAGTTATAGACAGTTGTTAGCTGCCATGTGGGTGCTGGGAACCGAACACAGGTCCTCAGCAAGGGCAGTCAATGCTTTTAGCCACTTAACTCTAACCCATCTCTCCATACCCCTAGACCCTAAATTTCTATTATTTAAACCACTTGTTCATTATGGCAGCTCTAGCAGACTGATACACATGTGTTCATTGAGTTCTATAGCAGCTCCAGGGACTGATACCATTAGTTTGTTCATTATGGCAGCTCTAGCAGACTGATACACATGTGTTCATTATGGCAGCTCTAGCAGACTGATACACATGTGTTCATTATGGCAGCTCTAGCAGACAATACACATGTGTTCATTATGGCAGCTCTAGCAGACTGATACACATGTGTTCATTATGGCAGCTCTAGCAGACTGATACACATGTGTTCATTATTGCTCATGGTGGCAGCTCCAGTGGACTGATACACATGTATTTTGTTCATGGTGGCAGCTTCTCCAGCGGACCCATACACATGTATGTGTTCATTATGGCAGCTCCAGCGGACTGATACACATGTGTTCATTATTGTTCATGGTGGCAGCTCTAGCGGACTGATACACATGTATTTTGTTCATGGTGGCAGCTTCTCCAGCGGACCGATACACATGTGTTCATTATTGTTCATGGTGGCAGCTCCAGAGGACTGATACACATGTGTTTTGGAATCACGCTTTTTCTTTCTTTCTATTTATTTGTTGTTGTTGTTGTTTTGGTCTTACAGTCCCAGATGGCCTGAGCTCACTTTGTAGACCAGGCTGGCCTTGAACTCACAGAGATCTGCCTGTTTCTGCTTCCTGAGTGCTGGAATTAAAGGCATGCGCCACCACACCTGGCTAAATTATCTTTCTTTTTTTTTCCTGGATAATTTTTGAAATTATTATTATTATTATTGTCATCATCATCATTATTTTGGAGTCAGGGTCATATGTATCCCAGGCTGGCCTCAATCAAACTTGCTATGCAGCTGAGGATAAGGTTGAATTACTGATCCTCCTCTCTCTACCACCCAGTGCTGAGATTATAGGTGTGTACCACACTGTTTTAATTACTATTATCATTTTATTGGCGTATATTCATTTTATGTAGTACAGGTTTTAAGTTGCCTTGTTTTTTGTTGGCTTTTGAGAGAGATTCTCATGCTGTAGTCTAGACCGACTTGGAATTTACTGTGTAGCCCAGCCTACCTCACAGCCAATCTACCTTCCTCAGCCTCCCTCCTATACGCTGGGATTACCGATGTGAGCCACCACAACTGGCTAAAGATAGTGTCTATAGAGCATGCTTTTGATTCGTGCAGGAAAAATAACGTAGGCCTTCCTCCTCCTCCTGTGTTTCTGCTCATCCTTGACAGTTTTACTCAGAATGCTGTCAGACTTTACTCAGTTTTTTTTCCCTTCCCATCTCAGAATCCTGTTAGGGGGACATGGCCTCCTGAAGGTGTTTAATTTTTAAATTATTATTTTTTTGAGACAGGGTTTTTGTAACTTAGCCTGGCCTTGAGCTCAATATGTAGTAGAAGATGACCTTGAACTCTTGGGTTTCCTGTCTCCATCTCCTAAGTGCTGGGATAATAGGCATGGGCCATGACACTTCCTTTTTTTCTTCCTGCTAAAGTATGTCCATGGAGGGGCTAGAGAGATGGCTCAGTGGTTAAGAGCACTGACTGTTCTT
>VZQC01014841.1:100019-118611 GCA_009823505.1 Rhizomys pruinosus
AAAAAAAAAAAAAAAAAAAAAGTCTGTCCTTTGAATTCTCACAAGGTTGGGGTTGGTCTGAAGCAGTTGAGAATTGTTTGGCAGTTCAGCTTTAAGAATCATCCTAGCCTGGCGTGGTAATCCACGCCTTTAATCCCAGCACTAGGGAGGCAGATGCAGGCAGATCTTTGTAAGTTTAAGGCCAGCCAGGACAGCTCGGGCTATGGGGACACTCTGTCTCTGTCTCTGTCTCTGTCTCTGTCTCTCTCTCATACACACACACACAAATCATCCTATGTTAGGTTCCCTTGAGTTCCTATTTATTTTTAGTAAACACAGAAAAAAAAGCAGAAACTCTGTAAGCAGCATTTAAGTTGAGGATTAAATTTTTTTTTATTAATTTATAACAAGCAATGAAAACCTCAAAACACCATCACCTACCTCCCCACTCCCATTAAACAAAGCACAAACAATAATACTTCTCCTTTAGGAGGGTGGTAAACTCTTGGGGAATCAGTAGATTAATGGACTAGTAGGCATAACCTTTTTGGAACACTTTAGAGCAGCTTGTTTCAATGGCCATAAAATTGTTCACACCCTAAAATCCAGTAATCCCTCCCATGGGAATGAACCCTAAGGAAATAATTAAACAAAGTGAAAGAGCATATGCACATATAGATGTGAAAGCCATTCATTGTACTGTGATTTATAAGAGCAAAAAGTTGGAAAGAAACCAAATTCTCCACAATAAGCAAATTGTTAAGTTAGAGCACATAGACCAATAGAATATTATACAATTACTAAATTATAATTATGAGGAACATGTAGAAACATGAAAAATATTTATGATTTCTTGACATGTGTTTATTAAATGAAAGGGGAAGCCAAGCTGGGTGTGTCTGATTGTAACCCTAGCACTAGAAGGCGGAGGTAGGAAGATGAAGAATTTGAGGCCAGGCTGGGCTAATGTAGCATGTTCCAGTTTAGCCTGGACTACAGACAGAAACCTTATATATTTTTTTCTGGATATCAAATCTTGAGCATCAGCAAGCAGCAAAGTCTCTCATGACACCGGACAAGGCAGAGCAGGGAGTCTTGTACTGGAAATGCTGGAGCCACACATCAGCCTGAGGAACTAGGACTCTTAGCAGGACAAACACTTCTTGAGTGTCTTTAGGATTCCATTCTCTTCCTGTCCCATATTCTCTGTGTGCATCCTGGGGGACCAGCAGCACTGTAATGAGGCCAAAAGTGTAGATATCTCCCACATGGAGGCTGAAGCATTGAAGAAGGTCAATGAGAATAAAACTTGATCAAGTGGCTGGCTGTAGCAAGGACAGTCCTCCGAAAGAAAGACTCACCTCGGACATCCAATGCCTTCCCACACTTATGGGCAGGGGCAAAGTGCAAGGGCAGAGGCAAAAGGGCAGAGAGACAGAGAGAGAGGTGGTGGCCAGGGTCCACCCATTTATAGCCATGGGGTGGGACCTCAAGTACAGGGGAAGGGGTCAGGAGATTGATAGCCTTGCTGGGCGTGTGGTGCACTCCTTTAATACTAGCACTTGGGAGGCAGAGACAGGCGGATCTCTGTGAGTTTAAGGCCAGCCTGGTCTACAAGGTGAGTTCCAGGACAGCTGGGGCTATAGGGAGACCCTGTCTCAAACAGACCAAAAAAAAAAAAAGAAGATTGACAGCCTTTGGAGGAAGTGGGCACCTGTGTGCCCCTTGGTATTCTGGGAAGCCCAGTCCTAACCGTTTGACTTTATCAAATTATAATTCTATCCAGGGCATCTGTGAAAACTCTCACTTATCAAAAGAGTGAAAGAGAAAAACAAAAACAAAAATGTTTAAAAATTTAAATTACATTTTCAGTTTGTTCACAAGTGTGTGGGTAGAGGAACATGACATGGTGTTTGTGTGTCAGAGGATAACTTAGTGTCAAGGCTCTCCTTCCTCCAAGTGGTCCCAGGGATTGAACTCAGGTTGTCGGGCTTGCCTGCAAGCTCCTTTTCCCTCTGAGCCATTCTGCAGCTGTTACAGCTTCACTCTGTTGCAGCGATGAAACACTCTGACTAAAAAACAACTTGGAGGAAGAAAGAGTTTATTTCATCTTTCACTTCCTGGTCAAATAAACAAATAAAATAACACAATCTCTCACAGACACGCTGGCAAGCTAATCTATTCTAGGCAGTGCCTCCCAGATGACTGGAGGCTGTGTTAAATTGAGAATTAAAGCTGGCCTGGATCTCAGTATGTAGATTTGTCTGGCCTCAAACTCAGAGATCTGCCTGCCTTTTCCTTTCAAGTTCTGGGATTAAAGGTGTGTACCACCGCACCAGACTGGGTTTCTGTCTTTTTAAAATTAATTTATTATTGTGCATCATGGTGTGTAATGTGGGAGGGCAGGAGGGATATGTAGTACAATGGGCATGTGAAGGTCAGAGTACATTTTTATGGATTGATGTTCTTCTTCCACTTTTCCGTGGGTTCTGAGGATTGAGCTCAGCTGTCAGGCTTGTGCAGCAAGTGCCTTTATCTGCTGAGCCATCTTGCTGACCTGCAAAAAGATTTCTTAAAAATGTTTTGATGTGGGGCTGGAGAGATGGCCTAGCGGTTAAGAGCGTCGACTGCTCTTGCAGAGGACTCGGGTTGGATTCCCAGCACCCACATGGCGGCTGAGAACCGTCTTTAACTCCAGTTCCAGGGGAATCTGACACCCTCTTCTGACCTCCGTGGCATTGCACGACATGGGTGCACAAACCTACATGTAGACAGTACATTCATACACATAAAAAATAAATAAATTTAAAAAGTCTTTAAAAAATGTTTTGATGTGTAAATTGAAACTCACCACAAGGGCATATATGATTAATGCTTAGATAAATAATTGCTTACTATGCCTTGGAGAAGCCTGTACCCACACTTGGGTACATCTTACTTTCTGTTACTCTCCCTCAGAAAGTACAAATTCACCCATGCTCTTGGGTGTGTCTTTCTGAGTGCCTCTCTTTCTTTTTTTTCTTTAAAAAAAAATTTTTTTTTATTAATTTTATTTATTTCTGTATGTGTATGAATGTACTGTCTGCATGCAAGTTTGTGCACCCGTGTCGTGCAATGCCTCGGAGGTCAGAAGAGGGTGTCGGATTCCCCTGGAACTGGAGTTCTCCTGGAATTGGAGTTTCAGACGAGTCTTGGCTGCCATGTGGGTGCTGGGGCTCCAACCCGGGTCCTCTGCAAGAGCGGTCGGCGCTCTTAACCGCTAGGCCATCTCTCCAGCCCCAACCTCTCTTTGTCTTAACTCTCATGCTTAAACCCGTATTAAGATAGCCTTAATAAAATCCCAACTTTGCAACATCACAAACTGGCTAGTCCTGGAATTTTTTTTCAAAGGTTTATTTTTATTTGTTTTTTATTTTATTTTTATTTTTTGGTCTTTTTGAGACAGGGTCTCCCTGTAGCCCCGGCTGCCCTGGAATTCGCTCTGTAGACCAGGCTGTCCTTGAACTCACAAAGATCCACCTGCCTCTGCCTCCCAAATGCTAGGATTAAAGGCGTGGGCCACCACACCTGGCTAAAGATTTATTTTTATTTTTAAGTGTGTGTGTGTGTGTGTGTGTGTGTGTGTGTTCACAAGTGGAGCTTGAGTTACAGGCAGTTGTGAGCTGTCTGGCATGGGTAGTGAGGACCTGAACTCAGGACCTCTGCAAAAGCAGTATGTGTTCATAACTCCTGGACCATTTCTCCAGTTCCTGAAGTTATTTTCAGCATCAAACCCACAAATCCCAGTTTGCCTGAGTCTAGGGGAACTGTTCAGGCCAATGAGGGGGCAGTGTGGAGCTTTGTCCCTGTTCTCTGCCCTCCTCTGCATCCCAATGTGGTATCCTTGCCTCCCAAGGCCTGGTCAGATGACTCCTCTCTCCTTAACCTAGTGGCTTGTTTCTGATACTTTGGAGACTGATCTCTAAGAAAGAAAACAGAAGATATAGGGCTGGAGAGATAGCCTAGTGGTTAAGAGTACTGACTGCTCTTGCAGAGGACCCTGGTTCGATCCCCAGCACCCACCAGGTTCGATCCCCAGCACCCACATGGCAGCTAAGAACCGTCTGTAACTCCAATTCCAGGAGAACTCCAGTTCTAGGGGAATCTGACACCCTCTTCTGACTTCCGAGGCATTGCACAACACGGGTGCACAAACCAACATGCAGACAGTACATTCATACACATACAAAAATAAATAAAATTAAAAATAAAAAACCAAGAAAACAGAAGATACATTTACTTCAGTATTTTTTATTTATTGATTTTTATTTTATATCTATGACTGTTTGGCTTGCATGTATGTAAGTGCATTGCATGAGTGCATTGCCCACAGAGGCCAGAAGAGGACATCGGATCTCCTGGAACTGGAGTTAAGGACAGTTGTTAGCTTTCGTGGGGTGCTGGGAACTGAACTGGGGTCCTCTGTAAGAAGAGCAAGTGCTCTTAGTCACTGAGCAATCTCTCCAGCCCCAACTTTTACTTAAAAATATTATTTTGCATGTGATGCTGAGGCAGGACAGAAAGACAAGTGGACATGAGAAAGGAAGGGAACTGCTTGCCCTTCTGGAACTGGCTTGTCTCTTACTGACTGAGAGTCAAGAATTTTGACAGAAATGACCAATCTACTGCAAAGACTGCCTGCATAGGCTACTCCCTCTTCTAAGAGCTATCTCAGATTATTAAAACAGCTCAAACTCTTGTGTCTATTGATTTCGATACCAACTCTCCTTCCTCATCTGTAACTCTGTACATCACCCCTCATAAACCTCCTTAAAGTATTATTTATAAAAGGAAATTCTTTGGTTTTCGAGACATCATCTCATGCGTGGATGGGGAGGGGAGAGATTGTGAGTGACATCTTTGGATTTTACCTACCCCATCTATATTAGGTGGAGCCCAGCTGCAAGATGACTGTGGGTGGGGATGAGGTAACATTTGACATCTGACTAGTTTTGGGTAAGGAGCTGAGAGCAGAGAAAGGTCTGCATGATCTTCCAGACCTGTAAACTCTATAATTCAAATCCCTTCTATAAATCAAAAGATCTCATAGCAATTACCAAGCTGCTCCATAGTAGAAAATTTCCCTGAAGAGTAAGGCAGCCCGAAGCAGACTGTGCGTTAGCAAGCATTAAACTCCTGGTTTGTTGAGCCATTGGATTTTTTTTTTTTAATTTATTTATTTATTTTTGTATGTGTATGAATGTACTGTCTGCATGCAGGTCTGTGCACCCGTGTCGTGCAATGCCGCGGAGGTCAGAAGAGGGTCTCGGATTCCCCTGGAACTGGAGTTCTCCTGGAATTGGAGTTACAGACGGTTCTTAGCCACCATGTGGGTGCTGGGGATCGAACCCGGGTCCTCTGCAAGAGCGTCGGTGCTCTTAACCGCTAGGCCATCCCTCCAGACCCCGAGCCATTGGAGTTTTGAGGTTTGTCAAGGCAGCATTATTTTATGAGTCCATCCTCATTAAAACGTGTGGTTTAAGCCGGGTGTGGTGGCGCATGCCTTTAATCCTAGCACTTGGGAGGCAGAGGCAGGTGGATCTTTGTGAGTTCAAGGCCAGCCTGGTCTACAGAGCTAATTCCAGGACAGCTGGGGCTACAGGGAGACCCTGTCTCGAAAAGACCGAAAAACAAAAAACAAACAAAAAAAAGTGTGGTTTATATTCTTATGTTGCCTCTAAACCTGACACTGATGCAGCTTCTGTAGCGTAGACTTCTGGCTTCCTCCCTCATTTGAATTTTCCCATTTATGCTGTAGTTTCTCTCGTCCCTGGATAACTTTTCCTAATGTATTGATTCATAACAGCTTTTACATCAAAGAGAATAAGAGATACTTTATCCTTGAACCAAATATGAGTGACCATGGTCTGGGAACATGCATTCAGGTTGTCCCAAATAACATGTTCAAACACAGAAGTAGTTTCATGAACTTTTTATAGTTTTTCAAAATAGTTCATGAAATTTTAATAGTCACAGAACAAAAGAAAGTCATAAATCAAGGCATATTTTAAATATGTCGGCGGGAACATGAGGTATGCAGGTTAGAGCATAGCAGGAATAAATAGGTTTTATATGATATCTGATGGCCTTCTTCGTTGGTGAAAGCTAGTGATCTGCTAAGCTAATACATTCCAAAGTTGTTTTTTTTTTTTTAATTTGTTCGATTTTGGTCTGATACTTGAAAAGATGTTAGGTTAGATAGAGATGTTGGCAAATACATAGGGACTAAAGGATAATTTGGTTCTGAATCTGAAACATTCCAACTCCCCATAATCAGGAAGCTATAACAAGAGGAGCCAACCAACTTTGAAGAATCTTTAGCTTAGGTGTGCTTGATTGTGCACCTGCCAGGATGGTCTTGGACTCTTGCTAAGACCTGTTCTAAGAACAGAGAAAAGTTGCAACAAGGCAATTAAAGGTTCTTGTGGCTAAGTAGGAAATGCAAAGCTATCTAGGTTTTAATTTGAAGAGTGACTGGAGAAAAATTAAAAGGGGCTTTTGAGAAATGTTTGCAGATGAAAGCAGGATATGTTGCAGAGGGGTGAGGCTGAAGAGAGGGAGATGGTCAAGTCATTCCTCATGGGGAAGGTGGTAGTGATTAGACTTGTGTAATCTTTTATAGCTGAACTTTCACTTACACCATTGCTCATGAATCCTTGTAATCCTGTGAGATAAGCATTGTTCACAGCTTGAACACCAAGTTTTAGGCTGGTGACTATAATTACTAAGAGGTAAAACAAGAACTCTGGTTTTATTCATCACTTCATTCATGATGTCTTAATTAATTTCATTCATTTTTTTTTTTTTGGTCTTTTCGAGACAGGGTCTCCCTGTAGCCCCAGCTGTCCTGGAACTCACTCTGTAGGCCAGGCTGGCCTTGAACTCACAAATATCCGTCTGCCTCTGCCTCCCAAGTGCTAGGATTAAAGGCGTGCCCACCACGCCCAGCTGATTTCATTCTTAAATACTGCCTGACTAGTGCTTGCAAACCTTTGTATCACAGAGTGCATATAAAAGAATAATCTCTTCCTTGTGTTTCTGGGAGTGTTTCTCGGTATAGCCAATAAAAAATGCTCTCTGGGATGGGTGTGATAGCTAAAGATTTTGGCAAGGATGTGTATAGGAAGTATATACAGAAGGATCCATTTAAGTAACGTTCAGATAAAGTTGTTTTTCTTCTGGTGTTGAGGATTGAATTGAGGGACTTATATAGGCTAGGTAGAAGTTTTACTACTGTGGTGCGGCCTCAGCTTCTCAAATACAATTTTAATTGCTGTAAACATTAAATGGTGGTGGAAACAATTTTGGGTTATGTATCACTATAAAAAACTTAGAGTCATCAGAATCTCCTGGTGTCAGCAGCTGTGCAGCAGGAGACAGCCCAGTACCAGTGCCTGCACCTGACGAGTTCCTTGTCTTTTAGGGATCACCGCTCAGTAAAGCCAGATCCTTGGTTTTTCCACAGAAAAGAATTTCAGGACAGTTAGCTCAGTTGCAGAGGACCCAGGTTCAGTTCCTAGCACTCACATGGCAACTAATAACCATTTGCAACTGTGGTTCCGGGGGATCTGAAACTCTCTTCTGATGTCCTGCATACACGTGGTGCACACACGTGGAGGCAAAACATTCAAACACACCAAATAAAAATGAATTTCAGGATGAGTCAATATGAAGCAGAGTTGGAGTTTAAGAATTTATTTAACTGGCCGGGCGTGGTGGCGCACGCCTTTAATCCTAGCACTTGGGAGGCAGAGGCAGGCGGATCTTTGTGAGTTCAAGGCCAGCCTGGTCTACAGAGCGAGTTCCAGGACATCTGGGACTACAGGGAGACCTTGTCTCGAAAAGACAAAAAAAAAAAAAAAAAAAAAAAGAATGTATTTTTTATTTATTTTGGGTCTTTTAACAGGTTCCCCTTTAGTCTCAGCTGGAATCTGGAACTCGCTCTGTAGACCAGTGCTGTCCCTTGAACTTCACAAGATCCACCTGCTCTGCCTCCCAAATGCTAGATTAGAGGCGTGGGCCACCACCAGTCTTAAAGTGTATTATTTTTTAGTTAAGTGTGTGTGTGTGTGTGTGGTGTGTGTGTTGTGTTTGTGTTGTAGATGTGTGCATTTGAAAGCAAATGCCCAAGGCATCAGATCCTTGAAGACCTGAAGTTACAGGTGGTTGTGAGCCACCTGACATGGTTGCTGGATTGAATTCAGGCTCTCTGGAAGAGCAGTACTGTTTTTTTTTTTTTTTTTGAGACAGGGTCTCCCTGTAGCCCCAGCTGTCCCGGAACTCACTCTGTAGACTAGGCTGGCCTTGAACTCACAGAGATCCACCTGCCTCTGCCTCCTGAGTGCTAGGATTAAAGGCAGGTGCCACCATGCCCAGTTTAAAGACTGTTCTTAGCCACCACATGGGTGCTGGGAATTGAACCCATGTCCTCTGCAAGAGCAGTCGGCACTCTTAACTACTGAGCCATCTCTCCAGCCCTGAGCAGTACTAGTAGGCCACCTCTCTAGCCTTATTTATCTTTTACTTTAATTAATTAATTAATTAATTAATTAATTTTTGGTCATTTTGAGACAGGGTCTCCCTGTAGCCCCAGCTATCCTGGAACTCACAGAGTTATTATTATTATTATTATCGAGACAGGGTCTCCCTTTAGTCCCAGCTGACCTGGAGCTCACTCTGTAGACCTTGAATCTACAGAGATCCGACTGTCTCTGCGTTCCCAGTGCTGGGATTAAAGGCATGCACCACCACGCAGGGCAGAGTTATTATTTGCATTTAATGTGTATTGCCTGCATGTATGCAAGTGCACCTGTGTCATGCAATGCCGGAGGAGGTCAGAAGAGGACATTAGATCCCCTTGAACTGGAGTTATGGTTGGTTGTTAGCTGCCATGTGGGTGCTGGGAATTGAACCCTGGGTTCCTCTGTGAAAGCAGCCAGTGCTCTGAGCCATCTCTCCAGCACCAAAACTCAGGTTAAGTTTTAGGTTGCCTTTCTACACAAAAAATTGACTTAAGTGGAATGAGAAACATGTATGCTCTATTCCTTTTTTTTCCCTCAAGGCTTTCCGTGTACCAATTTTTTTTTTTTTGTCTTTTCGTGACAGGGTCTCCCTGTAGCCCCAGCTGTCCTGGAACTCACTCTGTAGAGCAGGCTGGCCTTGAACTCACAAAGATCCACCTGCCTCTGCTTCCTAAGTGCTAGGATTAAAGGCGTACGCCACCTCGCCCGGCCCGTGTACCAATGTTTTAATTGCATATCCGAAATCAGGAAAGAACAACGACAGACAGGTTGCTCCTGCACTAGTAGTGTGATTTAGTCTTTTTTTCCTTTGTCTTTTTCGGGCCCCAGCTGTCCTGGAACTCACTCTATAGATCAAGCTATCCTTGATCTGTAGAGCCTGCCCTTGACTTTGCCTCCGAAGTGCTAGAGTTTAAGGCGTACGCCACCACATCTAGCTCTCCTTGTCTTGGTTATGATCCGTCTGATTTTTTAACCACAAATTATTAGCCCTGCTATCAAGCAAGGCCTCAAAAAATTAGTCAAAGACTCAGAATTGTTCCTCTCCACGGAAATCTTTAGTAAAAGGCGAAAGATTTATACGATCTGAAGAGAAACCAGAGTATGATTTCCCAACGGCGGATACAACCCTCGGCTGACTGTGCCTCCTAGCTCAGCAATGGTAACCATTTGTCTTCCTCAAAAGCGGTGACCTCTACTTTTATCTAAGAGAAATCTGAGGAATATTTGTAACTTTTAAACATCCAAATTCTGGGGGGAAAAATTAAAAAATTTAGTAGTTTAAATTTAGCAATGGCGTGCGTGCAGTGCATTGTGGGTATGCAAATGACGCAGAGACCGCGTGTTTCCACCGCGACCTGGTTCGCACCACGCCCTAGGTCGCCACCAGGGGTCAGAGCGGAAGCAGATTTTCAAGTATAAACACCTGCTTCAATTTCAATTTGACGAATTTAGGCTTCAATAAAAATAGTCTTTAAAAAAAAAAAAAAAGACCCGCGGCGTGGCTTGATATAGAGCGCTTGTCTAGCATGCTTGAGACACTGGGTTCCATTCTCAGCACCAGTGAATAAATATACAAATAAAAAAGCACAAGTTTGTGGGGCCGGAGAGATGGCTCAGCGTTAAGAGCACTGACTACTTTTGCAGAGGACCCGGGTTCGATTCCCAGCACGTGGTGGCTAAGAACCGTCTTTAGTGCTGGGCGTTGGAGGTGCACGGCTTTGATCCCAGCTTGGGTGGCGGAGGCAGGTGGATCTCTATGAGTTCAAGGCCAGCCTGGTCTACAGAGTGAGCTCCAAGCCAGCTTGGACTAAAGGGAGACCCTATCTCAAAAAAAAAAAAAAAAAAAAAAGCACAAGTTTGAAAAATAAATCTTGCTTTTTTAGTTGTGGGACTATGAACCCCTGTCGCAAAATACAAAAAAAAAAAAAAAAAAGCATTTTTTTTTTTTTTTAAAATAAATCTTTTCTTTCTTTTCTTTTTTAGATGTGGAATAAGGTCAATGGTAGTGCCTGCCTACCACTAGGAGGACGGGGGTGGGTCACCTTGAAAATCCTTTCAGCCTGGTGTAGCTGGCACAACTGGAAATGTCAGCACTGGAAGGTTGGGGCAGAAGGATAGTTTGCAGGAGGCAAGACCTAGCTAAAAATAAAAGTTTTGCAGGGCGTGGTTGTGCATGCCCTTTATTAATCCCGAGCAGAGGCAAGGCGGTTTCCTGTGAGTGCAAGGCCCGCCTGGTCTACAGAGTGAGTTTCCAAGACACCCTTGCCTCAAAAACAACCAAAAACCAACCAACAACCAACCAACCAACCAAACAAACAAACAAAAGCAACCCAAAAGTTTTAAAATATATAAAATAACAGGGGCTCAGAAGTTAAGAGTGCTTACTGCTCTTCCAGAGGACCCGAGTTCTGTTCCTAATACCCAGGTGGAGAAGCTCATAACCACCTGTAACTCCACCTCCAGGGTATCCAACACCTTTTTATGGCCTCTGCCAGCTCACAAGGGCACATATCCACACCAATAAGCATACACACAGGAAAAAAAAAAAAAATTTGTTTTTAATTTTTTTATTTCTGTAGGTGTAATCAATGTACTGGCTGCATGCAGGTCCTTGTGCACCTGTGTCATCAATGCCGCGGAGGTCAGAAGGGTGTCAGATTCCCCCTGGAACTGGAGTTCTCCTGGAACTGGAAGTTTTAGATGGTTCTCATCTGCCATGATGGGTGCTGGGGATCGAACCCGGGTCCTCGGTAGGAGCGGTCGGCGCTTACCACCCTTAACCTCTAGGCCCATCTCTCCAAGCCTCCTCCAGCCCCCATACTATACATTAATATAAGGAAAAAGAATGTTTGCACTGGGCATCTGAGCATGGTGGCACACAACTTCAATCCCAACACTCACCAAGCACAGGCGGGCAGATCTCAGTGACATCAAGGCCAGCCTGATCTACAAAGTGAGTTCTGAGCCAGCTGGGCTACATGGAGAATTATTCTCTGTTGGACATCATCATTCCTAGAAAAGTACTGGAATGGGAATAACATTCATTTATGTATTTTAGTACTATCTGGAGTCGATGTCTTGCATTCAGTGTTATGTTGAGGATCTATGATGTGGGAGCACCTTGCTTAGCTCTAGAGTTAAGGGGGCCTAAAAAAAAAAAAAAAAAAAGGGCCGCTAACATACAGCAGCTAGTATCATATGGGAGGAGATACCCTTAGCTTCAATTTCCTGTTGTCGTGATAAAATACTCTGACCAAAAGCAACTTAAAGGGAGAAAAGGTTTTGCTTCTAATCCAGTTCAACACACACACACACACACACGCACACACACACACACACACAACATTCTCTCTCTCTCTCTCCTCTTCCTCTCTCGTCTCTCCTCTCTCGTCTTCTCCTCCAGGAGGTCGCGTCGCTAGGTGATCCAGATCCCTTTAAGTGGCAGTGAAGATTAACCATCAGAGCTGGCATTTGTGTAAAATGGAGGATTCTTGTTTGTTAGCAATACAGGATAGTCTCTGGGGATCATGGATTTAAAGAAGTCTCCTTACAATGGGAGAAGATGAAAGTCAGGGGGATTTCAGTCCCATAAATGCCAGCCCAGAACGATCCCCAGGCTGATGATGCAACCTAGGAAGGTATCAATTATGTTAAACAGTTAGTGATGTAAAGTTGTGCTGTGGTTATATGTGAGAATAATCCTGTTATTAGGAAAAGCATAATTATTTAAGGTGAAAGAGTCCTGATGTATGTAATTAATTTACCCTCAAGTGACTAAAAGTGTCTGTGCATATGGAGACAGCAAGGAATAAAGAGAGAGAATAATAAAGCAAACATGGGAAAATTTTAACAATAGTGAACCTAGGTAGGGATATATGTGTTCTTATATTTTTATTTTTCCACATTTTGTAAATTTTAGATTATTTCTGAACAAAAAATAAAAGCAGTGAAATTATGATTAAATTATGATTAAAAGTGTAGCTGGGCAGCAAAGGCAGGCAGATTCTTTGTGAGTTCAAGGCCACGCTGGTCACAGAGCAAGTTCCAGACAGCTTGGGCCTACAGGGGACCCTGTCCTCAAAAAAAAAAAAAAAAAAAGACACACACAGAAAAAGTATAATTAGTGGGCCGGGTGTGGTGGTGCACGCCTTTAATCCTAGTACTTGGGAGGCAGAGGCAGGCGGATCTTTGTGAGTTCAAGGCCAACCTGGTCTACATAGTGAGTTCCAGGACAGCCGGAGCTACAGGGAGACCCTGTCTCAAAAAGACCAAAAAAAGGGGCTGGAGAGATGGCCTAGCAGTTAAGAGTGCTGACCGCTCTTACAGAGGACCCGGGTTCGATTCCTAGCACCCACATGGCGGCCGAGAACGGTCTAAAACTCCAATTCCAGGTGAATCTGAGACCCTCTTCTGACCTCCGCGGCATTGCACGACACTGGTGCACAGACTTGCATGCAGACAGTACATTCATACACATATGGAAATAAATAAAATTAATAAAAAAAAAAAAGTAGTGTTTGAACAATGTACCCTAGGGACAAAGAAACAAAGCATCAGCTATGTGTGTGGTGAGGTTGTAGGGAAAGGTTCTCAGAGAAGGTTTAGGAGTAAGGAGATGTGTCTGGGGCTCTGGACTGAAGTGGGGTATCAGGATGCAGGGAAGGACTTTTGGGTCCAACACACACAATGCCACTGACAATGTCCCGCCACACCCTATGGTCTGCCCGATAAAGTGGGACTTCCTCTTCAGATGATAAATGGCTTCTCCACCAGCCACACCTGTTCCCAGGGCCTAGGCTGGGAACTCTTTTTTTTTTTAATTTATTTTTTTATGTGTATGAATGTACTGTCTGCATGTAGGTTTATGCACCCGTGTCGTGCAATGCCACAGAGATCAGAAGAGGGTGTCAGATTCCTCTGGAACTGGAGTTAAAGATGGTTCTCAGCTGCCATGTGGGTGCTGGGGATCGAACCCGGGTACTCTGCAAGAGCAGTTGGCCCTCTTAACCTCTAGGCCATCTCTCCAGTCCCAGGCTGGGGACTCTTAAGAACAGCAAAGGGAAAAGGGTAGTTAGCTTGGGCTGGATAGGCCTCAGATAGGTTGGGTCTTCTCATAAGGAATTTAACACTGAGTTAGGATCCTTAGCAGAGGAAGTTCCGAGTCTCCACCTGGCAGAACTTTCAGCTTCTACTCTCTGTGAGGCAGGAAGAAGGAAGTATCTGTGTTAGTCAGGAAGTTGTTTTAATGATGACAAACAGACCCAGATATATGGGGAGCAATGACCCCAGCTCGGGGGTGGTCTGTCTCAGGGAAGGAAACCCACAGACCGTTGAATATTTGTAGGGTGGGGCTACTTCAGGAAGTTCCAAAATGCCCAGAAAATCATTACTTTCTGCTTGAAATCTCTGATTCAGCAAGGTCAGGGAGTCAGGATGTGAGGAAGACAAACATGGCTCCAGCCAGTGATTCTGTGCATATTGCTTCCCCTTCCAGGGCGATGACTAAACTCTGCTTCCTGTTATTCTTCTGTGGGCGCCAAAAGGTACCAGTGCAGGTAAGTCATTCCTAGAAGTGGCAATTGGTCAGGTACCCTTTGGGGTGCTGGGTGCTGGAGAGAGTAGAGTTGAGCTGGCCTTTGGAGTCCAGGCCCAGAGGCAAGTCACAGCGATGCAGAGAGCACAAGCTTGGCAGCCAGCTTCAAATATGTGCTGGGCAGACTTCTGGGCTCTCCTGTGGTCACTGCAACCAGGCTGTCAGCTGAGGCCTGCTCATGGCCACCCTGTGGACCAAGGAACGAGGACTGTGTTCGTTCCCAGCCACTCCCGCTCCAGTGACTTTGGTCTTCGGAAATCCAGAGACAGCTGGTGGTCAGTACTCACGCTGCACTCCTCACCATGGGCACAATAGTGATAGTTTCTATTGTTATCTACTATTCATTTCAATCCATCAATTAAGAGGCACATTGTATAGATGCTATTTTTCTTCCCTCTTGTTTTCTTTCCTTTCTCCCTTCCTCCCTTCCTCCCTCCCTCCCTCCTTCCCTCCTTTCTTTCTCTCTCTCTCTCTTTCCTCTTTTCTTTTCTTTTCTTTCTAACAGGGTCTATGTAGCTCAGGGTGACTTTAAACTCACTATGTAGTTGAGGCTGATTTTGAGCTCCTATCTGCAAGTTTCTAGCTCACCTAAGTCAGGGACTTCAGGAGGCCAATTGAGGCAGAGGTTCTGAGAAATAATTATCCTGGAATGTGTTCCTGCAACCCGAGAAATGTTGACCCACAACATCCTGCAATCATACCTCACTGGAGACCAGAGACCAGGCTTCAGTCTCTTCTGATACCAGCCACAGACCCACCTATACCCATTCCCCAATCTCCTTGCCCCCACTTCCTTGAAAACCTACTTCCTTGTGTGCCTGGGTATAAAACTGTCATTTGCAGGACATTCTAATGCTGGTCATCCTAATCTCAATACAGGCAGGCCAGCCGCCATGTCTAAAATAAACCCAACTTCCTTTTCATTGGAGCCCTGACATATCTTCCTCTCTGCACCAAGTCTCCCCTCAAAATGAATCTAACACCATCCGCCTTCCAACTGCTGGGATTACAGGTGTGTACCAACGCACCTGTCTGTTTACAATATTTTATTTGATCCTCATTAGTAAGAAGAGTTTCTCAGCAACATTAATTAATTAATTAATATTTTGGTCTTTTTGAGACAAGGTTTCCCTGTAGCCCCAGCTGGCCTGGAACTCAATATGTAGACCAGGCTGGCCTTCAACTCACGGAGATCTGCCTGCCTCTGCCTCCCAAGTGCTGGGATTAAAGTTGTGTGCCACCGTGCCCAGCTTTTATTTTAATTTTGTATGTATGAATGTTTCCTGCAGAGGCCAGAAGAGGGAGATGGATCCCCTGGAACTGGAGTTAAGGATCTGCTCTGTAGTACTGGGGAGTGAACCTTGATCCTCTGCAAGAGCAGCCACTGCTCTTAACTGCTGACCATCTCTCCACCCCCTATCAATAACACCTTAAAGATGAAGAAATGGAGGACCAGAGATATCAAGGGTATATCTAAGGAAACTCTTAGGAGTTATCTTAAATTCTAATGCCGGTCCTCTAATTCAAAATAGCATCCCCCCACTGCTCTACCAGCCTTTCAGAGTATTTATATGCTCTTTTTAAAAAAATTTTATTTATTTTTTTATGTGTATGAATGTACTGCCTGCATGTAGGTTGGTGTACCCATGTTGTGCAGTGCCTCGGAGGTCAGAAGAGGGCGTCGGATTCCCCTGGAACTGGAGTTAAAGACTCAGCTGCCATGTGGGTGTTGGGGATCGAACCCGGGTCCTCTGCAAGAACAGTAGGTGCTCTTTACCGCTAGGCCATCTCTCCAGCCCCTTTATATGCTCTTAAGCCAACATAAAAGGCCAGACTCTTTCTCTCTGTTGTTCTCTGTGGTCACCACAGAGTGGTCTGTTATTTTCTGGACTTTATTTGTTCCTTACTCCCTTGCCTTACAGCATATATTCCAGCCATGATAAGTAACTGGCCTGTAGCTTTTAGCAGCCTAGGTTATGCTCTGCTATATCTTCAGGCATCTTGGTGGTTTTCCCCTTTTCTGGAGTGTTCTACCCCTTTTCTTTCTGGTGTTATAGACAGCTACTTATTGTCTAATCAATATCAACCAGCCTGAATTACTTCTGTTTTTTTGTACTTGCTGATGGGCCTAGCTAGCTCCGCCCATTCTTGATTAATTCCTTCTAGTGGATTTTGATCTCTTGAAGAAATGGTGTCAAATTGTCTTTGTTTGCACGCTGTTTAGGTAGTTCATGTAGTAAGGATTTAAAATTAGTTGAATGAGCCAGGCGTGGTGGTGCACGCCTTTAATCCTAGCACTTGGGAGGCAGAGGCGGGCAGATCTTTGTGAGTTCAAGGTCAGCCTGGTCTAGAGTGAGTTCCAGGACAGCTGGGGCTACAGGGAGACCCTGTCTTGAAAAGACCAAAATAAATAAATAAATAAATAAATACATAAATAAATAAATAAAATTAGTTGAATGGAAGGAAGATTTTAAGTGTTTAACCTGCACTTGGTTGTTGAATCAGATTGTCTTTAAAAAAAATATTTTCAGCCAGGCGTGCTGGTGCATGCCTTTAATCCTAGCACTTGGGAGGCAGAGGCAGGCAGAGCTCTGTGAGTTCAAGGCCAGCCTGGTCTACAAAGTGAGTTCCAGGACAGCTGGGACTGCAGGGAGACCCTGTCTGTGCATTTATGACATGTGCCTGGGAAGACCACAAGGGGGCGGTGGATCATGCAGAGCTGGAGTTACATGCTTTTTGTGAGCCACCTAACACGGGTTAGGAACTTTTCTCAAAGGACAGGAAGTGCTCCTAACTGCTTAGCAATGTGTTCACCCTCCTCTCCCCAGAGAGGGCAGCTTGAATGAGAATGTCTCCCTTAGGGTCACAAATTTGAACACTTGATTCCAGCTGGTGGTGCATTTGCAGAGGTTTAGAATGCACATCACTAGAGGTGGGCTTTGAGAGTTCATAGCCTTGTCCTATTTCCAGTTTGCTCTCTTTCTGCTTCCTGCACATGCTTGAAGGTATGAGCTTTGGCTGCCTCCTGCGAGACCTGCCTGCCATGATGGGCTCTTATCCCGCTGGAACCATAAGCCAAATAAATGCTAAGTTGCCGTGGTCATGATGTTTTATCCCAGCAACAGAAAAGCAACTAAGTCTTCTCCCCCCCACTTCCTCTGAGACAGGGTCTTCCTGTAGCCCCAGCTGGTCGGAAACTCCCTATGTTGATCAGGCTGGCCTTGATCTCACAGAGATCCCCTGTTTCTGCTTTCTGAGTGCTGGGAATAAAGATGTGCACCATCACACCCAGCTTTCCCTACTTCTTTTTTTTTGGTATTTTTGATACAGGGACTCCCTTTTAGTCCCAGCTGTCCTGGAACTCGCTCTGTAGACCAGGCTGGCCTTGAACTCACAGAGATCCACCTACCTCTGCCTCCTGAGTGCTGGGATTAAAGGCACATGCCCTACTTCTTTTTTTGAGACAAGGTTTCACTCTGTCATCTGAGCTCGCCTGGGACTCACAGCAGTCCTCTTGCCTCAGCCTCCTGACTGTAAAGATACAGATGTGAACCACTATGCTTTTTTTTTTTTTGTCTTTTTGTCTTTTTGAGACAGGGTCTCCCCATAGCCTCAGCTGGCCTAGAGATCTGCCTGCCTCTGCCTCTTGAGTGCTGGGACTAAAGGCGTGTGCTACCACTCCTAGTGTCCACTATGCTTTTTGTTTGTCTGAACTGAAGTCTCATTGCGATTCCCCTGTAGCTGGCCAGGAACTCATGATCCTCCTGTCTGTGTCTCAGAATCCACTGGAAATAAGGGTTTTGTGGGAGGGACGGGTCAACTCCAAGTAGCAAGAGGATCAAAGATTCTTTTTTTTTTTTTTTAATAACTAGTTTTATTTAAACACGGGTTCTTTTTTTATTATTTATTATTTATTTTTAATTTTTTTTTGTATGTGTATGAATGTACTGTCTGCATGTAGGTTTGTGCACCCGTGTCGTGCAATGCCGCAGAGGTCAGAAGAGGGTCTCGGGGATTCCCCTGGAACTGGAGTTCTCCTGGAATTGGAGTTACAGATGGTTCTTAGCTGCCATGTGGGTGCTGGAGATTGAACTCAGGTCCTCTGCAACAGCAGTCGGTGCTCTTAACCGCTAGGCTGTCTCTCCAGCCCGAGGATCAAAGATTCTAAAGGACTTAGCCATTAGGAGATCATTGGCATCAACAGCCAATCAAATGCCACACTGTGTCTGTTTCTCCACCCAGCTGTGCATATGGTGGAGTGGAGGAAGATTCTTCCCAGAGCATAATCCCAGGCCTTGGCAGGAGTCTTACCTTTGATTGGAGTGGATACAGAGCTCACATTCAGTCCAGCTGAAGCTGGGAGATAACAGAGGGAGCTGTGTTCTTGTAGAGACGATAACTGTGCATTGGAACCGAAACCTGTTTCCAAACCCCAGGCATTTGGAGACAAAAAAATCTG
>VZQC01014841.1:133203-349250 GCA_009823505.1 Rhizomys pruinosus
GTTCAAGGGCAGCCTGGTCTACATAGCGAGCTCCAGGCCAGCTGGGACTAAAGGGAGAGAACCTGTCTCAAAAAGACAAAGAAAAAAAAAAAAAAAAGAGAAAAACCAGAAAAGTAAGAGAGAACATTTTTTGCTGGATGCAAAGTTAACAGGAAAACCAGTTGTAGTTCTTCAGGAACACATCAGTTAGAAACTGAAATTTAAAAAGGAGACATCTACAACAACATAAAAAAATGTCAATCGAGTAGGCCTAGGTGTGGTGGTACACAGCTTTAATCCCAGCACTGGAGAGGTAGAGATGGGTGGACTTCTGTGAGTTCCAGGCCAGCCAGAGTTACATAGAGAGACTCTGTCTCAACAAACAAACAAACAAACAAACAAACAAACAAACAAACCCAATCAAACAAAAGTCAAGCAGTTAGTAATCCCAGCATTCAGGAAGGAGAGGTAGGAGGATCATGAGTTCAAGGACAGCCTGGGCTACACCATTCCGGTTACATGTGGCTCAACCATAATTTGTAACAACCTAGGTTTCATCCCCAGTACCACAAAAATACACAGTTTGGGCTCGTGAAGAATTTTGGAACAACCAGGAGGGAAAGCAATAACATCCATGTAAACATGAAATATGCTTCATTCAATATTTTAAAAGCATGAGCACTCAAGAGCACTATGCTTCATGTTCTACTTAAATGTGAGCAAGCAGCCTCTTCTGCTAGCACAGTTGAGAGTTTATATATGCCACTACACCTTCTCTACCACGGTGTCCGGTGTCCTCAAACCATCAGCCAAAATAAACCTCTTTCCCTAAAAACAAAACAAAACAACAAAACAAAAGAAGCCAGGTGGATCTCTGTGAGTTTGAGGACAGCTTGATGTATATTGTAAGTTCCAGCTGGCCAGGGCTACATAGTGAGACTATCTCAAAAACAAAACAAAGCGAATCTAAACAAAACAAAACATTATGTGTTTTTGAAATGCTCTACAGAGACAATGTAATCTGAATAAAAATACCAAGGGTTTGTGTGTTTTGTGTGTATATCATTTAACATGATCTAAAACATTTTACCTATCAGCAACAGTAACTGGACATAGTGGAATATATGTATATATATATTATAAATATATATAAATGTATATATTTCTCAAAAAGACCCCCCCCCCAAAAAAAAAGAACACATACTGGTCTTCCAGTGGAATCCAGTTCTGTTCCCACATCGGGTGGCTCATAACCTCCCTGTAACTCCAGCTCTAGGGGCAACTCATGACCCCATGGAGACCTGTACTCCTGAGAACATAGCCACATATTCACACACATACACATAGTTAAAAATAACAAGCCAGGCGTGGTGGCCTTTAATCCTAGCACTTGGGAGGCAGAGGCAGGATCTCTGTAAGTTCAAGGCCAGCTGGTGCTACAGGGAGACCCTGTCTCAAATAGACCAAAAAAAAAAAAAAAATCTTAAAAAAAGAACAAGGCTTGCACTACTGGCTAGCAAGACATCTTATAAAACTATAGTTGGGCAGGGTGGCATACACTTTTTTAAAATTTATTTGTTTTCTAAATTTTATTTATTTTCTATGTGTATGAATGTATTGTCTGCATGTAGGTTTGTGCACCCGTGTCGTGCAATGCCGCGGAGGTCAGAAGAGGGTGTTGGATTCCTCTGGAACTGGAGTTCTCCTGGAATTGGAGTTACAGATGGTTCTCAGCTGCCATGTGGGTGCTGGGGATCGAACCTGGGTCCTCTGCAAGAGCAGTTGGCGCTCTCAACCGCTAGGCCATCTCTCGAGCCCCGGTGGCATACACTTTTGATTCCAGCTCTCAGATCTCTGTGTTTGAGGCCATCCTGACCTATGTAGTTAGTTTCAGGCCATCCAGGGCTACTTAGTAATGCCATATCTCAAAAAAAGAAAGAAAGACCGCAGTATTTTTGGCAATGTGGTAAACACACAAGGAACTGGTTACCATTAGCCGAATGATTACTTTTATATGGGGCGGAAGGTTTTTAATTAGGAAGGGACATATGGGATACTCCTGGGGTGCTGATAAGGTTTTCTTTCTTGACCAGTCTGGTAATCACACAGATATTTGCTTTTCTATAATCCATTAATCTTTGTATTTATTCTTACTACTCATTCTTTATATCAATATGTGTATGCAATTTCTTTTTATTTTATTTTATTTATTTCTGTATGTGTATGAATGTACTGTATGCATGCAGGTGTGTGACCCCGTGTGGCAATGCCGGCGGAGGTCAGAGAGGGTGTCGGATTACATGGTGGAACTGGAGTAGTTCTTCTGGAATTGGAATTGCAGTTTTCGGTCGGCTCTCGGCCGCCATGTTGATGCTGGGGGTTGAACCCGGGCCCTCTGTACGAGCGGTCGTCGCTCTTAAAACTGCTAGGCCATCTCTCAGCCTTGGTATCGCAATTTCTAAAAGACTAAAGGCATATCTTTTAAAAATAATCAATAAAATACAGTCAAGTCATTTGAAGGTCAGTGCACACATTATACCTCAAAAGTGTTGCCTCCAGAATGGGGGAACAGGAACCGGCATCGATGATGGGTCTAAAGCCACCAAAAGCAGCTTCCTTTAAAGAAAGCATTTCTTCTTTTTTTTTTTTTTTTTTTTTCTTTCTCTTTTTCAGACATGGTCTCCCTGTAGCCCCAGCTGTCCTGGAACTCACTCTGTAGACCAGGCTGGCCTTGAACTTACAAAGATCCGCCTGCCTCTGCCTCCCAAGCGCTAGGATTAAAGGTGTGCGCCACCACGCCCAGCTATCCCTTTTTATTTCAGGGTTGGGGATCAAACCCAGGGTTCTAGTTGTTTTTCTCTCAGCCCCCAGCCCCAAATTTCCAGCTTATCACTATACACAGCCAAGGCTCAAACTCTGCCCAGATTAGTCTGTAGCATAAGCAGAAAGATCTGTTGGGGCAATGCCTGTCTCCTGACGTCTCTTTCTTTCACTTCCCCCAGCTCTTCACTGGCAATGCAATGGTTTATATGACAGACTTTGTGGTCTCTACAGTTACTCTCTTAACTCCTCTGATTTTATCCTTCTGCTGCATAAGGAAGGTCAGTGATCAAGGAAGCTGATCTAAATGACAGAAGTGTTCCAGAGTAGGCAAGAGAAAGACAGGAGAGAGCAATGGCCAGGCGTTCATACAGTCCTGCTGACCACCATGGGCCCGGCTTTTGCTTTCAGATACGTCACTAATTCAACCTTAAAATCTCATGGCCACAGTTTGAGTAAAGACAAGGGAAAGCATGGAAATGACAAAGAAGATGTCAGGTATGAGAGAAACAAACCATAGCCTCCAATCTCTGCTCAAATTACAGCCTTATAAGTAAAGTAAATGGGTCCTGGAGAGGTTTGCGATGCATCATATACAACTGACAAAACCTCTATGATATAGAATTTGAACATGTTTCTTTAGCTGTTGCAAGGTGATAAGAATTTTTCTTTTTTTAGCCAGGCGTGGTGGCGCACGCCTTTAATCCTAGCACTTGGGAGGCAGAGGCAGGTGGATCTTTGTGAGTTCAAGGCCAGCCTGGTCTACAGAGTGAATTCCAGGACAAGCTGGGGCTACAGGGAGATCCTGTCTTGAAAAGACCAAAAAAAACAAACAAACAAACAAAAAAAAAAACCCAAGAATTTTTCTTTTTGAGAAGGGGGTCTCCCTGTAGCCTCAGCTGGCTTGAAACTCACTATGTAGATGAGGCTGGCCTCAATGTCACAGAGATTTGACTGCTTCTGTCTGATTAAAAGCATGCGCCTAGCAGACAAGAATATTTTTAAAGGGGGGAAGGGCTGGAAAGATGGCTCAGTGCTTGAGTCCTGGATTCTCTTGCAGAGGACCTAGGTTCAATTCTTAGCACCTACATCATGGCTAACTAGAGTCTGTAACTCCAGTTCCATGGAAATTTGATGCCTTTTTGTCCTCTGCAGGCACTACATGGGTACATTTACATGCTTTGCATGCACTACGTGGGTATATTTACATGCATGCAGGCACTACGTGGGTACATTTACATGCATGCATGCACTATGTGGGTACATTTACATGCATGCAGGCACTACATGGGTACATTTGCATGCATGCAGGCACTACATGGGCACATTTACATGCATGCAGGCACTACACGGGTACATTTGCATGCATGCAGGCACTACATGGGCACATTTACATGCATGCAGGCACTATACGGGCACATTTACATGCATGCAGGCAATACACTCATACACATAAAATAAAAATAATAAAATAGTAAAAAGTTTTTTTATTGAGATTATAGGGATGATTTGTGCATTGAGTGTTTTGGTTGGTGTTGGTTTTAAAATTATTTATTTTTATTTTATGTGTGAGTGCTTTCCCTGCATGTATGTAGGTGTACCACATGCATGCAATGCCTGTGGAAGCCAGACAAAAGCATTGAACCCTGGAACTGGAGTTACTAATGGTCGTTAGCTGCCATGTGGGTGCTGGAAAACAAACTTGGGTCCTCCGTAAGAGCAACCAGTCTTTTTTTTTTTTTTTTTTTTTCCTTTTTGAAGACGAAGTTTGGCCCTGTACCTAGCTGGACTGAATTCACAAGTAGACCAGGCTGACCTTGAATCACTCAGAGAGATCTGTCTGCCTCTGACTCCCAAGTGCTGGGATTACAGGCATACACCACCACGCCTGGCTCTGCAACCAGTGCTCTTAACCTCTGACTATCTCTCCAGCCCTCCAGCCCCCTGTCGTGTTTTTATTTTTTTGAAGCAGGGTCTCCCTGTATCACCAGCCAGCCAGGACTGGGACTCCAATGTAGACTAGGCTGACCTGGCCTTGATCTCACAGAGATTTGCCTACTTCTGTTTTCCAAATGCTGGTATTAAAGACGTGTGCCACCAAATTTCCTTTCCTTTTTTTTTTTTTTTTTTTTTGTATTTTTGAGATAGAGTCTACCTTTAGTCCCAGCGTGCCTGGAACTCACTCTGTAGACCAGGTTGGCCTTGAACTCACAGAGATCTGCCTGCCTCTGCCTCCCGAGTGCTGGGATTAAAGGTGTGTGCTACCACGTCTGGCTTGTTTGTTTTCTGAGCCAGGATGTCGTGGAGCCCAGGCTCACTTTGAACTCACTATGCTGTCAAAGATGTCCTCGAACTTCTGATTCTCTTGTCTCCACTACCCAAGTGCTGGGTTACAGATGTGGGTCATTACTCTTAGTTATGGTTTGTGTTTCATAAGGATGTTCATGTCAACAAAGTGGAGAGGAACTGGAGTGAGCCAATACTAGAGACAGAAGAGGGTTATCAATATTCAAAACAGAGGCCTCGGAAAAGCTTTGTTATATAACTCATGAGCATCTGACCCAGGCCCAGGTGATTAGCTGAAGGCAAGTGGGACAATTCTACTCCCTTGGCCAGAATATTTCAGGAATGGACATGTATTTGTTGGAATTTTGGTCCCCTGACCTCCATATGGAAGCTCCTTGTTCCAGTGCTCAGACCTTGTGATGTATTTGGTGTTATTGTATAGTTTTTTTTGGATTCATTAATTTTTATGTTTTGCCTGCATGTAAGTGCACCACATACACGCAATGCCTAAAGAGGCCCAGAAGCGGGCACCCAGTCCTGGGAACTTGGGCTTAGAAGGACCAACTTGTTAGCTACTGTGTACTGGGACAGTGAAACTCTGGTCCACCTGCAAGCGAGGAGGAAGCACAGTGATCTAGAGCGCTAAGCCATCCTTTAGTCCCAGACATAGCGGTTTTTTAATGAGATGATTTTAAGTAAAATTAAGTACAATTTGTGTCTTGATCCTGTTGTGGGGCCTTGTGCGTGTGTGTGTGTGTGTTTGTGTGTGTGTGAGAGAGAGAGCGGAGAGAGAGAGAGAGGAGGAGGAACGAGAGGAGAGGAGAGTGGCAGGAGCTTTTTACCTTTTTTCTTTTCCCTTCCCTCTTTTTTTTTTTTTTTCTATTTTTTTTTTTTTTTTTTTTTTTTCTAAAATTGTATTTAAATTTATTTAGCTTTATTAATTAATTTATTGTTTTACTATTATTTTATTTGTAGTGTCTTGTGAGACGTAGTGGTGTGGTGGGTTAGACACGTGGAGTTAAAGAAAAAGTTGGGGGATCAGTTTTTATTTTAGCGTAGTTTTTTATTTTTTTTCCCACTTATATGGGTTCTTTGGGGATTGAAACTCGATTTATCAGGTGGCTAATAACAGTAATGTGCCTGTACACATGCTGTGAGGCCATGCTGCTCCAGGGCTTGACTGGACAGGTATACACACACCACCAACAAACACACACACAGACACACACACACACAACAGGCGTGCCGTTTGTGTGGTGCGTGTGTGGTGCTGTGTAGTGTATATATATATATAGATATAATACTAATATATTATATGATATTTTGATTTTGGTTGTTTTGTCTTTTTGATAGGGTCTCCCCTGTGGGCCCCAGCTTTCTGGCCCATGAACGCAACCAGTAGGACCCAGGGCTGGCCTGAACTCACAGAGACCCACCGACCTCATGTCTCTCGAGTGGCTGGGGTTTTACAGCGTTTGCACCATCGCCCGCTGACTGGTATATTGTGATTAAAGAGGAGGAAATTTGACCACAGATGGACACTGCAAGGATACATGCACACAGAGTAAAGACCATGTGAAACACGAGAACGGTGGCGTCCACATGCTCAGACAACAGCTTCCTTGGAAGGGTGAAAAGTGGAGCGAGAACATGGGACACAGCCTCTGATTGGATGCTGGTGGTTAGGAAGGGTGATGGCCTTCAAATGGTCTAGATTTTCTTAGACTCTTAGTCTAGCTAGTTGTAAGCTGTTCCATGACTTATGTAGCAGTAGTCATGAGATGAATACTGACATTAAAGAGGTCAAAATATGAAAAAATACATTTAGTAATCAATAAAAATTCTAAAAGTAGTATATAATTTTTTTTGTGTGTGTGGATATGCCTTTTTTTTTTTTTTTAGAGAGAGACAAGCTCTGTCTTATATATCCCAGACTGACCTCAAATTGTCTGTGTAGTTGAGGATGACCTTGAACTTGTTATTTTCTTGCTTCCATTTACCAAGAACTGCTATGACAGATGTGTGCCACCAAATCTGTTTTATGCCATGCTGGGGATGGAACCCAGGGCTTTGATTGCTAGGTAAGCACTCTACCAATAAGCCACATAGCCCCTGTTTTATTTTACTCTATTAAGATGGCTGAGTATTTTGTGTAAGTCAGTCCTTTGAACCTGCAAATACAGACAATATTAGCTTAATCAGCAAAAAGTACTCAATATTTTCTTAAGGATTGCAATGTCACCAGCATAACAAGAAAGTGATGGATTGGGGATGTAACATCACTGAGAAGTCAAATAATTCTATTGTAGCCCAAGGAAGGCTCTGAGACCTGAAGAAGAACAGGGAGCTGGAGTATAGGAGGTTTAAAACATCGTGAGAGGGGCTTCCCAAGGATTTCGGCACAAATGTGGTTTATAGCGAAGTTTCACTAGTTTGTGGCAGATGTGAGAAAATCCAGAACAGAACTAATTTTTGTGTTTATTAGAAATGATCCTTTTACTACTTTATTGTTCAAGTTTCCTTTTTCTAGTCAGGCCTGATGGTGTGTGTGACTATAATTCCAGCCCTTGGGAGGCAGAGGCAGGGGGATCTGGAGTTCAAAGACATCCTCACTTATTTAGGGAGTTTGGGGCCAGCCTGGGCTACAAGAGACCTAGTAACAACAACAACAACAACAACAATAGACTTCCTTTTCTTATGAAATGATGATAATGGTACATCTTTTAAAAAATTTTTTAAAAAATTTTATTTATTCTTTATGTGTATGAATGTACTGTCTGCATGCAGGTCTGTGCACCCGTGTTGTGCAATGCCTCGGAGGTCAGAAGAGGGCATCGGATTCCCCTGGAACTGGGTTCAAGATGGCTCTCAGCTGCCATGTGGGTGCTGGGGCTTGAACCTGGGTCCTCTGCAGGAGCAGTCAGTGCTCTTGACCGCTAGACCATCTCTCCAGCCTGATAATGGTATATCTTTATATTTTTATTGAAAATATTTACTTTTCAGGAAAGACAGAAACAAGAAACCAAAACCAATACCAAGTCTTAGAATCTGAGAATGGCTCTAGGAGACCACATTTAATATTTGTCCATTAGACTGCAAATTCCAGAATTTCCCTGCAGTAAACAGAAGCTGCTCCTCCTCTGGGCATCTTGCCAGCAAAGATAAGGCTGTGCCCCACTGGGCCATCTCCATAAAAGGATCATAGCCTCACCCACTGGGGATCCTCTGTAGAGAGAGCTCCCCATCTCCACTCTGTGGGCAGTGCTCATCTCCTGACCACGTATAGAGAAGGAGGCTGCCGTCTGTGAGATAAGGGGATCTGATTTCAGGTCAGGTTTGCTTTAGGGCCCAGAGATGTGTGGAATTTAAAAACAGGAAAGGGGCCTTCATTGGATTCAACAGGAATGGAGACAGGGACACAGAGAAAGAGGGGGTCAGGATAGTGAATGACTTCATCTCGCTCTTCTCTAGGCTGCAATGACCCAGCTTGGCTTCCTGCTGTTTATCGTTGCTGCCACCACAGGCTGCAGTGCAGGTGAGTCTTCCACACAGAGCCCAGTTTCCTTCCAGTGTTGCAGACAAACAGAACTAGACTGGATTGCTTCTAGGATCTGGGTCTCTGTGACCAGAGGTGATGCCTTTGAGATGGCCTGGTGAAGGAACAGGTGTGTAGAGTAAGACTGTTGCTGAGGCCTGGCCTGGGTCCAGGTTCTGTGCCTATGTGTGCTTAAGAGGACTTCTGAAAGAAGTGTGTTCCCTTGCAGCTACTCCTCACTATCCGGCATTGCCTCTAGGCTTCAGTGCCAAGTGTATGGTCTGCTTTGTGTCCAGAGAATACTTTCTTCAGACCTCCTCCCTATAAGAATATCTTAATGGGCTGGGCATGCCTTTAATCCCAGCAGTGGCAGGTGGATTTCTGTGACATGAGGTTCAGCCTGGTCTACATAACAAGTTCCACCAGGCCAGGTGGGCTATAGGGATACCGTGTCTCAAAAAAGACCCCCCCCAAAAGAATATTTTAATAGTATTTTACAATTACTTTCTCTTTATATTTATTAGCTACATTTTAAGCCCTAGGAAACTGAGGCTGAGATATATTAAATAAAATTCAAAATAATTGGCTTGTAAATGCTGAACTATTTATAGCTGAGTATCTCTAAAGCTCTTGATTGCTTCCACCCCTCTCGACTTGTAGAGTACTTTGCATAGTGGAGACCAATATGGCAGTTCTTTGGTCGGTGCCTCCTGGTCCCTTTGTTGAAATCTTTGTGCTATCTACCTCCCAACCTGTGTTTCAAGCTGATCAGGCTGCCTACATTTCTTCTGCCTATGAAAAGCTAGATGTGGCTTTATTTATTTATTTATTTATTTTTCTAAGACTTTGGACACATTGCTTTCTCTGCCTTGATTTTTTTTTTCTTCTTCCTATTAATAAATTTGTGTATTCTCAGCACAAGACTCTGAGAGCTCATAGAATGAATTTGGGATGAATGACAGGGGGGGCTGGGTTTGTGTCAAACCAGCAATGGGAATAAACCTCTGTGTATTCTCTAGCTAAAGTCAATCCTGATCCCAGCACATGGGAAAATCCGTTGTCTTCACCTCTGTTCCAAAGCTGCAAGGACATCAAGGAGGAGTTCCAAAGTGCTGGAGGTGAGTGAGGAAGCAGGTGAAAAGTGCACCTGCAATCCCAGTGCTGGGAAGTAAGGCAGGGGATGGAAGACCCAAAGAAAACAAACAGCAGCCATGGTGGCACACATGTTTAACACCAGAATGTGGAGACAGAGACTGGAAGATTTCTGTGCGTTCAAGGCCAGTCTAGTCTACATATGAGTTCCAGGCTACCTGGGGCTACACAGTGAGATCAGGCAATCTAGCTTAAAAAAATTTTTTTTTGATCTTTTTGAGACAGGGTCTCCCTGTAACCCCAGCTGTCCTGGAACTCACTCTATAGACCAGGGTGGCCTTGAACTCACAGAGATCTACCTGCCTCTGCCTCCCAAGTGCTGGGATTAAAGGTGTGGGCCACCACTCCCTCCAGTAACTGCTTTTCTATTCCTTCCTCTATGGATTTCTCTATTCTAGTTACTTCATATTTGTATTTTTGTGTCTGTCTTAATTCACATAGCATAATGTTTTCAAGGCTCATACATGTAGTACGGAGAATTCATTATTTTTAATCCATTGAATAGGTATGGTTATACACAATATACATTCTGTATAATACACAACGCAATATTTTACTTATCCATTCATCTATTGAGAAATACTTGGATGGTTTATGCTTTTGGGTCTTGCAACCAAAGCTATAATGAACTTTGGTATACATATCTAAGTCCCTGTTTCTAGTTGTTGGAATATGTATACTGAATATAGTTACTGGGTCATATGATAATTCTATGGGAACATCACTGTCAGTATGAGTAGTGCTGTGTCCTGCCTCAGTCACAGGAGCATGCCTTTTTAGCTCAGGGATATTCCACTTTCCCCAGGGACACATGTGGCCTCGGCATATGAGGCTTTAGGCCATGTTTGTGGTTCCTAGAGCCATTCTGCTCTTGTAGCTAGGATGGGCCAGGGACCTTGGACTGGTTCTCTCTATAGATGGTCTCTATTTCCTCCGTACCAAGAGTGGTGTCATCTACCAGACCTTCTGTGACATGACCACTGAGGGTGGTGGCTGGACCCTGGTGGCTAGTGTGCACGAGAACAATATGGCTGGGAAGTGCACGGTGGGCGATCGCTGGTCCAGTCAGCAGGGGAACAGACCAGACTACCCCGAGGGGGATGGCAACTGGGCCAACTACAACACCTTCGGATCTGCAGAGGCGGCCACAAGTGATGACTACAAGGTTGGTGCGCTCTGGACCCACGTGGGAAAGGGTGAGGCATGAATGCAGCCCAAGCATGGCAGAGGGAGGGTGGGAAGGTTGGCTTTGGAGACCAGCCTGGAGAAGAAGTGAGGATGCATGTCTTAAATCCCAACTTCCTGCCAACCAGGCCATTAGGTACTGGGGTGGTGACAGGAAGCCACAATTTATTGCAAGAGGGGTGTCTGAGCATGGCTGCCAGCTGTTGACCTGGAATCCTGAGCTGTCAGCTCTGCTGAGAACTGTGCTGATGTGTATTTTGCTTTGCGGGACCTTCTGGCCTGGTCAGGCTCAGTGTTTGTTGCTTTCCAGAACCCTGGCTACTTTGATATCCAGGCCCAGAACCTGGGTATCTGGCATGTGCCCAACAAGAGCCCCATGCAAAATTGGAGGAGAAGCTCCCTACTGAGATACCGCACCATCAGTAACTTCTTCCCAGGTCTGGGACATAATCTGTTTGGCCTCTACCAGGTACACAAGGCAACTAGCTGAGGCTGCCTTCCAAGGGTGTAGAGAGAGAGAACAGGTATTTGAGGTTGGGCAGGAACCTTCATTCTATGGGTTTGTATTCTGTGTTCCACTAAGGAATGTGTAGATGGTTCTCTCAGGAATCCTGAAAAAAGACAAGAGTGGGAGTTGGGGAAGAAGAAGGGAAAGAGAGAGATCTATGTTTCTAGGGCATCGAGACACACAGTAAAACAAACAGGTTCTCATTTGCCTGGTTTGAAGTAATCTCAGTTACTGGGAAAACACTGTCTATGAAGGGCGATGTCACTGCTGCTGTCTTTACCTGACAACTCTTTTGTTCCTTGTAGAAATACCCAGTGAAATATGCAGGAGGAAAGTGTCGGACTGACAATGGCCCGGCATTGCCTGTGGTCTATGATTTTGGTGATGCTCAGAAAACAGCCTCTTATTACTCCCCCTATGGCCGCAGTGAGTCATTAATGATCATATGAACCCTTCATAGGACAGATGATAAAGTCAGTTATGATAAGTAGCAGTTATTTATCCCCTACTACAGGGGTCCTCTTAGCAATGCTATGTGTCTTGTCTCACCTGATTTGCATGCCTGCCTTGGAGCTCTGCACTGTTACTAACCCCACTGGCAGATTAGGAGGCTGCAGCCCTGAAGTTGCAGGAGCTTGGCTGGGAGCACAGCGCATGAGCAGGAGACTCACATTTACACTCATGGAATTCGACTCTAGACTCTACTTCTAGGAACCCAGTTGTCAGGCCCTCAGTGGCTTGTGACAACCAGGCCATATCAGTGTGCACAGAGCAGAACAACAGGAAAAAGTGCAGAGTTCTACTTCTGTTGTGAGGGCTGACTACTAAGTCGTTGAACGTAAATCTAAGTTTGGCAGTGTATCCTAGATAGAAGTTGATGCTGTGCCATATACTTCAAAGCTTTTGTTAATTACATTTGGGATGTGAGACTTTAAAATAAAAAGAAACAAGGTAAATAGGAACAGGACCAGAGTGAATGCACTTGCTAATTGCTGCATGGAACACTTGGAGATGTTCGGTGATCTTCCCGTGCTTTGAATTTCTCCAAACAAGCCTCTAGCTGAGAGGAGCCTGTTTCTGAGGGCTCACTGTTGGGCTCTAGGATGAGTAAAGGTCAGATTCCACCAGTGTGTCTGATATGTTGGTCTGAAGAGCCTGTGTCTGGCATCAACCATTGACAATCTCTGGACTGACAGCTATTTCTAGCATTTTCCTTGAATGCTGTTTTCTGCCTCTTGCTTTCAGAGGAATTCACTCCGGGATTTGTCCAGTTTAGAGTGTTTAACGATGAAGGAGCAGCCAATGCCTTGTGTGCTGGAGTGAAGGTCACTGGGTGTAACACTGAGCATGTGAGTCTGTGCAGGGAACAGAGGGGCCTAAAAGTAAGGTTGAATATGTGTGTGTGTGTGTGTGTGTGTGTGTGTGTGTGTGTGGTGTGGTGAGCATGGTAGACTGTCATGTTAGTGCTGGCACGTGTGTGGGTATGTGACATCTGGTTTCTTGCTGTGTCTCAGACTCCAGAACCTCTGTCTCGATACAGATATCCTGTACTCTTGAAGACCAAAGCCAGTGGTCACAACTTCAAATGCACGGTTGCTGAATGCTTAGCTTTTGTGGTAAAACACTCAGTTGCCTGGAGTCAGGTTGAGTCTTGTGTCAGGATGTCTTGTAGAAGCCTTTTAGCTGAGCTTGGGAAACAACAGAGGTTGTCAGTTTTCACCCAGGGTTCAGCTTCACAGTGAAGCTTCGCTTTCCCAGGCTTTTCCAGGACTTCCCAGATGCTCCCTGTGTTGAGGGGTTACTAGGAGAGTCCTGGACATCTTCCACTAGGACTCACCCAGACCATTCTCCGGCCCAGCACAGGTGCTTTTCTTGGCTAGAGGCTGGTGCCAAGGGAGGCATACTTGACTCCCCTGCAGCCGCAAGCTGTTCCCTAAACCAGGGATCAGCAGACTCTGATATTGTTTTTTTTTTTAATTTTTTAAATTAATTTTTATTTATTTCTGTATGTGTATGAATGTACTGTCTGCATGCAAGTTTGTGCACCCGTGTCGTGCAATGCCGCGGAGGTCAGAAGACGGTCTCGGATTCCCCTGGAACTGGAGTTCTCCTGGAATTGGAGTTTCAGGCGGTTCTCAGCCGCCATGTGGGTGCTGGGGATCGAACCCGGGTCCTCTGTAAGAGCGGTCGGCGCTCTTAACCGCTAGGCCATCTCTCTAGCCCCGATATTGTTTTTTCCTAGTTTGTGATCATAGGCAGGATGAATAGGGAGCCTTTGGTTCATCCATCTTGTGAATCATCAAGAATATCATGTTTGCCGGGCATGGTGGTAGACGCCTTTAATCTCAGCACTTGGGAGACAGAGGTAGGTAGATCTCTGTGAATTCAAGGCCAGCCTGACCTACATAGTGAGTTCGAGGCCAGCTGGGGTTACAGGGAACCCTTGTCTAAAAAAGACCGCCCCCCCCAAAAAGAATATCATATCCTCAAAAATGTTCCTGGCAGTCGACCCTGTCTCACTTTCCATTCATTCCTAAGCCGCCAGGTCCTCCCTTTCCCAGCTAGGATGAAGCATCTTTGCTGACAAGGGGCATCCCTGGTAATGCTGGGCAGAGAGGAGTATAGAGATGATGAAGGATCTGTCATCCTATGTCAAACCTGGCTCCCTCGGCACTTTGCAGTCCTGCCTGAGGAACATGTAATATCGTGTACACACGTGCCACATTTGCCAGTGTGGATTTGCTTATTCTTTTTTTGATTGATTGATTTCTATTTTAATTGAATTTTTGTGTATTTTGTATATAACTTCTCAGTCAGTCTTGATTGATTTTATATGGATTTGCTTATTCTTTAGCACAGCTTGCAGTGAGCACCTGTACTGTATGGGTGCAGGAGATTGGAAATCCCATGTGCCCTACTCAATACCTAGGAGGACACATAGTTATTTATTTATTTATTTATTATTTGTATTTTTGAGACAGGGTCTCCCTGTAGCCCCAGCTGGCCTGGAACTCACTCTGTAGACTAGGCTGGCTTTGAACTCAAAGAGATCTGCCTGCCTCTGCCTCCAGAGTGCTAGGATTAAAGGCATGGGGTGCCACACCTGGAGAAGACACACATTTATACAAATGCATAATTTTTTTTGTCTTGTCTTTTCAAGACAGGGTCTCCCTGTAGCCCTAGCTGTCCTGGAACTCACTCTGTAGACCAGGCTGGCCTTGAACTCACAGAGATCTGCCTGCCTCTGCCTCCCGAGCACTAGGATTAAAGGTGTGTGCCATCACGTCTGGCTCAAATGCATAATTGTTATCTGATAGTTTTGAAAAATAATAGAGGGGTTGGAGAATTGGCTCACTGGTTATCTCCATACTCCTCTCTGCCCAGCATTACCAGGGATGCCCCTTGTCAGCAAAGATGCTTCATCCTAGCTGGGAAAGGGAGGACCTGGCGGCTTAGGAATGAATGGAAAGCGAGACAGGGTCGACTGCCAGGAACATTTTTGAGGATATGATATTCTTTTTTGGGGGGGCGGTCTTTTTTTAGACAAGGGTTCCCTGTGTACCCCAGCTTGGCCTCGAACTCACTATGTAGGTCAGGCTGGCCTTTGAATTCACAGAGATCTACCTACCTCTGTCTCCCAAGTGCTGAGATTAAAGGGCGTCTACCACCATGTCCAGCAAACAGATATTCTTGATGATTCACAAGTGGTTAAAGAGTGCTGACTGCTCCTCTGCAAGGACCTGGGGTATGATTCTCCAGCACCCACATGGTGGTTAAGAAACCGTCTTTAAGCCGGGGCGTGTGGTGCACACATTTATTTTATTTATTTTTTTATTTTTTAAATTTTATTTATATTTTTTATGTTTACGGAACTGTACTATCTTGCTATGTAGTTTTGTGCACCCTTGTTGTGCTGAGTTCAGGTGAGCCTGTCTTACAGACTGATTCCAGGCTAGCTGGGGCTACAGGAAAACCCTGTCATTTAAAAAAAAAAATATAGAAATTAAACTTAAGTCCCCATGTTTTGATCCCCAGAACTGCAAACAATGTAAAATAAAGAAAACGAGAAAACAAAAAATAACTAGAGGCTACCTGGCATAGTAAGTGGCAGAACATGCACACTGCTAGAAATGTTCTTTTATTTCGGGGCTGGAGAGATCGGTGCCCTACGAGTAAGATCGCCGACTGCTCTGAACAGAGGAACCGTCGGTTCGATTTCCCCAGCACCCACATGGCGGCCGAGTACGTTCCTGAAACTCCAATTTCCAGGAGAACTCCAGTTCCAGGGGAATCCCGAGGACCGGTCTTTCGACCTCCGCGGCATTGCACCGACAGGTCGTGCACAAACTCTATTGCAAAAAAAAACAGTAAAATATAAATACAAATTAAAAAAAAAAAAAAGTTCTCTCTTTCTTGAGCTATGCGTCTCAGTATCCTAGAGTCTTGTCTTAACCTCCTTATGTAGTTGAGGACAATCTGCAACCTATGTTCTCCCTGCCTCTACCTTCATCCTGCTTGGATTGCAGGCCTATGACACCATACCCAGTTCATAGGAAAGATAACTAAAATTTTTAAAATTGTTTTTATTTTAGTGTTACAATGAGTATATTGGGGGGGCCTTTGCATGTAGTAGTAAGGTGTACCCATATTGTGCTAATGCCCAGTGTACGTCATCAAAGAGTCGTGTCAGCCATTCCGGAAACTGAGTTGAAGGAACAAGCGTTGTTAGCCACCATGTGGGTGCTGGGAATTAAATCTGTGGGTCCTCTGTAAGAGCAGCCAGTGCTCTTAACCACTGAGCTCATTCCCAGCCCCAGTAAAGGTAATTTTTGACTATTGGGAAAAGCTTATACAGCATCAGTGCAATTTAGGTTGAATTAATTAGTGTTCAGATTTAAAAATTTTAAAAAAAATTAAAAATTGTTTTTTATGTGTATGAGTATATTGTCTGCATGTGTATAAGTGCACCTGTGTTGTGCAATGCCTGCAGAGGTTAGAGGAGGGCATTGGATCCCCTGAAACTGGAGTTATATAGGCAGTGTTAGTCACCATGTGGATGCTGGGAATCAAACCTGGTCTTCTGCAAGAGCAGTCAGTGCTCTTAACCTCTGAGCCATCTTCTCTCTAGCATGTGTTCAGATTTATCAGCATCAATGTTCAGGGATAAACAAGTCATTTTTTTTTTCTTTTTTTGGTCTTTTCGAGACAGGGTCTCCCTCCCTGTAGTCCCAGCTGCCCTGGAACTCACTCTGTAGACCAGGCTGGCCTTGAACTCACAAAGATCCGCCTGCCTCTGCCTCCCAAGTGCTAGGATTAAAGGCGGGCACCACCACGCCCCGCAAACAAGCCATTCTTTAGTTTTGGTGTGTGGTATGGATGTGGGATAGAGGCAGCAGCTGATTTAGGAAATAATAACAGAATTGGATCAGGGAGAGACTTCCACATCACACCAGTGACTTTGGACTAGAAAGTGTGAATATTTGATGGGAACCACTGAAGCATTTTAAGAAGAGGATGGACTTGGTTATCTTTGTGTTTTTCAAAGATGACACAGGGAGCACATTGGTGACACGTTGTAGTGGGGGAGAGACTAAGCAGAAGGGGCCCTGAATTGAAGGGGTCTCCATGGTCCAAATGGAAGCCTGAAGTAGGGCTGTGCCCATGTGTGGAGCCAATGATTTCCAGAGTTTCAATTTATGAATGTAGAGAACGAGAAGTCTAGAATAACCTTACGCTTTTCATTTGGGTGAGTGGAGAGCATTTATTTTCTTCTTTCATTAAAATTAAATTTACATAACCAATAACATAAAACTTACTTACTTACTTTATTTATTTATTTATTTATTTTGGGGGATATTTTTGAGACAGGGTCTCCCTTTTAGTACCAGCTGGCCTGGAGCTCGCTCTGTAGATCAGGCTGGCCTTGTACTCATAGAGATCCGCCTGCCTCTGCCTCCCAAGTGCTGGGATTAAAGGTGTGGGCTATAAAACTTAAACTTTAATGGAATTCATTGTGATGGTTCAATACATGACTATTATTACACCATGTTTAAATCAGGTTAAATCTATCATTTCTTTTTTAAAACTTTTATTTATTTTTGTATGTGTATGAATGTACTGTCTGCATGTAGGTTTGTGCACCCGTGTCCTGCAGTGCTGTGGAGGTCAGAAGAGGGTGTCGGATTCCCCTGGAACTGGAGTTAAAGACGGTTCTCAGCCGCCATGTGGGTGCTGGGAAACAAACCCAGGTCCTCTGTAAGAGTGGTCGGTACTCTTAACCACTAGGCTATCTTTCCAGCCCTGGTTGGTGCTCTTAACCTCTAGGCCATCTCTCCAGGATCTATCATTTCTTTAAGGTGAAAACCTTCCAATGCTTTCCTGCAGCTTTTTGAAATTTCTGATATATTATCATTGCCTACAATTTGCAATAGCACACCACCATTTCTTTTAAAAAATAATATTTTTATTGATCCTTTGAGACTTTTATACAATGTATTTTGATTATATTCAGACCCCTTCCCCCATCTCCTGTCATCCACTCCTACTTCCATATTCTACCCCCTTCACATCTTCGAAGGCCTATCAAGTCTAGTTTGTGTTCCTCAAATGCTCTTGGGCCTATCTCTTGGAGTCAGCATCACGCCCTTAAAGAAAACTAACTCCCTCTCTGGCGGCAGCTATCAATCGCCAGCAGTTCCTCAGCTAGGGCTGGGGCTTCTTGCCCACCTCCCCAGCACCAGCATTTCTTGTTTTTATGTACTTATTACTTCATACCCATTCAGTCTCTTTCCTTTCCATTATATCAAGAACCACTTTCAGCTTGATATAGCAGCACATACCTGTAATTCCAGCCACTTGGGAAGGTGAAGCATGAGAATAGCAAATTCAAACCCAGAGAATTTTGGGTCAAGGAGGGATTTAGGCTGCTGTATGTTTTGATCAACGATGGATTGAGTATATGACAGTGCTCCCATGAGATTGTACTGCCTAGAAACATTTGATGTTCACACAATGACAAGATTGAAAATGAGTTTTTCACAATAAACCCCCATTGTTAAGTGATGCATGGCTGTAATGAACTCTGTTTTGTCATGTGGAACTTGAAATGCCTGAGTAGTGGTTCCAAGTGGCAATTGGATTATACATTTTCAGCACCAAAACATCTGTACTGGAGATAGACAGTTTGAGCCAGCAGTGAATTGTTCGTAACTAAAGGGAAGTGACACAGCAATAAGGGAATGGGCAATAAATGTGCTCCATCTTGGAAGCAACACTTAAAGAATTCATGAAGGAAAAGTGTAGCTGGGGAATCTGAGAATGAATAAATGAATGAATGAATGTTCAGAGAAGCGAAAGGAAAGATAGGAGGAGACAATGGTATCACTAAAGTTAATGGAAGATTTTATTTTATTTTATTTCATTTTTGTCTTTTTGAGACGGGGTCTCCCTGTAGCCTCAGCTGGCCTGGAGCTCACTATGTAGACCATTCTGGCCTTGATCTAACAGAGATCCACCTGCCTTGGCCTCCTGAGTGCTGGGATTAAAGGCATGTGAAACCATGCCTGGCTGGAAGGAGACAAATCAACACTTCCAATGGAGAGGACAATTGATTTTATCATTAAGGGTGTCTTTGAGTTCACCAGCTGCATTAGTCATTTTTTCTGTCTCTGTGATAAATACCCAAGAGGAATAATTTAAGGATGAAGGGCTGATTTTGTTTCATGTTTGAGAGATTTCTGCCTATGGTTAGTGGGTCCATTGCTTTTAGACCCATGGCAAGGCTGAAACATGCAGGAAGGACTTGAAGCAGTATTTCTCATCTCCTGATGTTCAGGAAACAGATATAAAAACAGGAAAGGCCAGGGTAAGATACCCTTTAAAAACACGCCTCTTTTGGCTGAGGAGATGGCTCAGTGGGCAAAAGAACTTACAGGACAAGCCTGATAACCTGCGTTCAGATCTCCAGAACCTGCAAATATCTGCAATACCAATGTGGCCCTAGGGAGTGATAGGAGGTAGAGACAGGAAATCTTCAAAGGCTCTTAGGCCTGTTGCCTGGCTAACAGAGAAGAAGAAGAGTGCCTGTCCCAAACACAGTGGGAAGGCAAGGACAGACAGAGAAGGTTGTCCTCTGACCTCTATTCCAATGCTGCATGCGTGTGCAAACACAAACACATATAGGCAAACACACACACACACACACACACACACACACACACACGCACGCACACACACCATGCCCCTCCTCAGCGATCTGTTTCCTCTAAGCAGGCACCACCTTCCACAGTTCCATCGCCTTCTGTTAATCAATTCAAAATCATGAGACTGTCAGTGATTAACCAGTGAATTCAGGCAGAGATCTCATGATCCGATCACTTCCCCAAAGCCCTTCCTCTGAATATCGCTTATATTGGGGACCAGGTCTCAGGAGCCTTTGGGGAGGACACTTCATATCCAAACCACAACACCAGCTGAGCTCTCACCACCACTTCTGTCCTGTTTGTTTTTCAGCACTGCATTGGTGGAGGAGGATTCTTCCCAGAAGCTGACCCCAGGCAGTGTGGAGACTTCTCTTCTTTTGATTGGGATAGATATGGAACTCACATTGGGTCCAGCTGCAGCCGGGCAATAACCGAGGCAGCCGTGCTTCTGTTCTATCACTGAGAGCTTTGTGGTATGGGATCCAGACTTCTCTGAACTCCTGAAGATGTAGGAAAACTTATCTAGACTGCTAAAGACATAGGAAGGGGGAATAAATGCTGTTCATTCAAAACTTGGCATCTTCATGAATTCTTTTTATGCAGTGTGGGAGATTTTCTAAGAATGTCCACTGCTCTGGTTGATTCTACTGGGGATATTAGCTGTAGGAATCTGTATACAGTAATACTGTTTCAGGTGTCCCCTAGAATATTCAGAGGAATAAAGGCAGGGAGGAGACAGTTCATTCTACCCTGTCCTTGTTTTTTGTTTTAGATAAAATTTTTTAAATCAGATTACAGATTGCCATTGTTGGACTATCCAGGCTGTATCATGGAGACCAGTACAGGAAGACTGAGACAGGATGCAGTGCTTACTGGACCTCATTTGGGTGACCATGGGAAGGAAGGACCCCAGTGTGGAACACAAGGGCAGGATTGATGGTTTTTTGGGCTTGCCAAGAAGGAGCCTTCAAACACTTCCTAAGGAAAACATGACATCTTTCAGCCTAATTTAAAAAAAAATTCAGACAAAGGGAAAAAATATGAATCCCTGAACTTGTTTTGGAAGTGACATATAATTTATTTTGCAACATCATAATTTTTTTTTTGTCTTTTTGAGACAGGATCTCCCTGTAGCCCCAGCTGTCCTGGAACTTACTCTGTTGACCAGGCTGGCCTTGAACTCACAAAGATCCGCCTGCCTCTGCCTCCCAAGTGCTAGGATTAAAGTCTTGCGCCACCACGTGCTGGCTAATTTGGTTTTTATTGTTGTGATAAAACACTCTGGCCAAAAACAACTTGGGGAGGAAAGAATTTTTTTGGTTTATAGTTCACAGCCCATTATCAAGGGAAGCCAGATAGGGGCCCAGACCTTTGCAGACTGCCTGAGAATGACTGAATCAAGCCTGTGGCTAGCAAGCCCCCCAAATTGTGCTGTGCCTGCTGACTAGCAGGGCCAAGACCTTAGAAGGAAGCCTGAGTGTATCTGGTTGGTGCCTGACTTGGGCCTCTGCCAGAGCTCCTGAGTAGCTGACTAGAGCCATCTGGTCTCCCCAATGTAAAATCAAGAGAGAACCTAAAGCCTAGGTCAACCAGATTTTCATACCTACTAAGAAAACAGCCAAGGCACATCAAGAATACAAATACAGGGGCTGGAGAGATGGCCTAGTAGTTAAGAGCACCGACTGCTCTTACAGAGGACTTGGGTTTGATTCCCAGCACCCACATGGCAGGTAAGAATCATCTTTAAGCTGGGTGTGGTGGTGAATGCCTTTAATCCTAGCACTGGGGAGGGAGAGGCAGGCGGATCTCTGTGAGTTCAAGGACGGCCTGGTCTACAGAGTGAGTTCTAGGCCAGCTGGGGCTATAGGGAGACCCTGTCTCAAAAAAAAAAAAAAAAAAGAATAGAAACACAACCCATCTTCAGCTTAATAAAGGAAGACATGAGTTTCATACCAGAATCACAAACAACAAAAGAAATNAAAAAAAAAAAAAAAAAAAAAAAAAAGAATAGAAACACAACCCATCTTCAGCTTAATAAAGGAAGACATGAGTTTCATACCAGAATCACAAACAACAAAAGAAATTCACATGCCAAAATCACAATGAAAAAATAATAACATGAAAAACCCAAATAATATGTCCTCAGTAAATACTACCAATCCTATAGAAGAGTTTTACAAAGAGAACCCCCTAGAGACAAACCAGGACAGAGAATTTAAAAGAAAATCATAAACATGATCAAAGAATTCAAGAAATTTAAAGAGCACACAGAGAAACAAGTCAAAGAACTAAAAGAAGATAGACTTCTGATTGAATGCACAAAAGAGATAGAAATAGTGAAGAAAACTTAGGCTGAAATGAAGAAGGGAGAGAAGCACTCAGTAAGCCAACTGGAAACGATGGGAGAAAGCCTCAGCAATAGAATGGATGAAATAGAGAACAGAATATCAACACTGGATGATAAAGTTGAAGAACTGGACCATCCAAGCAAAGATTATGAAAGATTAAAAAACAAAACAAAACACAGGAATAGAATATGCAAGAAAACACCATGAAAAGATCAAACTTACACATCATCCACATAGAGGAAGGAGAAGAATCTCAGGATAATGGTATTGACCAGATCTTCAACAGAATGTTAGAAGAAAATTTTCCACAATTAAGGAAAGACATGCCCATAAAAATACAAGAAGCGGGTAGGCTGGGCGTGGTTGTGCACGCCGTTAATCCTAGCGCTTGGGAGGCAGAGGCAAGCAGATCTTTGTGAGTTCAAGGCCAGCCTGGTCTACTAGTGAGTTCCAGGACAGCCAGAGCTACAGGGAGACCCTGTCTCAAAAAGAACAACAACAAAAAAAGAAATACAAGAAGCCGAAGAAAGCTATGAGGCTGGAGGCTGTGAAGAACCAGGAAAGAGGGATGTGGAGCCCTGGTCCTTGGAGCAGCTGTCCCCACTGAGATACAAAGGAGGAAGTAGCTGAGTTTGCGGAAACCTAATTCCTGCCTATGTCTTAGCAGTGGAGCATTTAGACCAAGCTCTACAGCCATGGAAGAGTCCCCAGGAAACTCATGTTCAAGCTTACCTGTGCTGGGAAGACTCAAAAGAAGTATAATACCCTTGAATTTACAGAAGAACAGAGAAGCCCTACCAGCTAAGTTGAAGGCCAGGGCCAAATATCAAACTGGCGCAAGTCCCATACTTCCAAAGAGAAGAACCAGCTGCATAGTCCCGAGCCCAGTGACTATAGGAGCTTCATTGCCCGGGGCAGAGAAACTGGAGAAATGCTTCCAGTCGTGTATGTTGGAGAGCCTGGATGCACTTCAAGTCCAACAAAATGGAGAACTTTTAACACCATTTGGTCTTAAAAACCGCTTAAAAATGAATGCATTGGGAATGCAGAGTGATTCCTTGGGTCAAAGTGAGGGTATTTGCAAACTTGCCCGCAATTCGCTGACAGCCAATCCTCATATTGGAAAGAGTCCATCCCACTGTGTCTTCATCTGTTGCCATCTTTAAACAGTCCAAGGGTAACTGATAAGGATATCCAGAATCAGATTCAGAAGGTGAAGGAAGCCAGGAAGAGACTGGCGGAGGCCTTGGAGGCCGACAGGCTTGCCAGGCAGGTGGAAAGTATGAGCAACTAAAATGATCTGAAAGCCAAATACAAAGTAGAACAAAGAATGAGGCAGCCTCTGGAAACTGATTCTCCATGAAGAACTTTCTTTTATTCTCATTTTAAATAATGAACTTTCCTTGGCAACAGTGGTATCATGCTCAAAATGTTCTTTTTAAGTTCTTATTAAATAGTACTGTTTTAAATAAAGATTATTTAAATTCTGCTGGAGAAAAAAAATAGAAGCACGTGGAACAACAAATAGATAAGACCAGAAAAGAAATTCCCCATGCCATATTAGTAAAAACACTAAATGTACAGAACAAAGAGAGAATATTGCAGCTGTAAAAGAAACACAATAAGTCACATATAAAGAAAAACTCATTAGAATTAGAACTGACTTTTCAATGCAAACTATGAAAGCTAGAAATGCCTGGACCAAAGTATTCCTGGTCCTAAATGACCATGGAACCAACCCAGAATACTTTACCCAGCAAAAATGTCTATTATAGTTGAAGGAGAAAGAAAAATTTCCATAACATGAATAGGCTGAAAGAATTTATAGGTCCACAGAACCAGCCTTTCAGAGAATACCTGAAGCAATACAAAGGACTGAAGAAAGGAATGACTATATCCAAAGGGCAACAGAAAGAAACTAAATGAAGTGGCAAGTGTGGAAACACAAAGTTAGATCAAGAATACAAACAGAAATTAAAATGTCAATGTATTAGTCACTTTTCTGTTGCTGTGATAAAACCACCATGAGCTAGGGAATGTATAAAAAGAAGAGTTTATTTGAGCTTACAATTGACGGTTCCAGGAAATCAGAGTCCATTGTGGCGGGAAGCATGGTGGCCAGGGCTGGAGCAGCAAGCTGAGGGTCACATCTCGAAATGAGCACAGGAAGCAGAGAGAGAGAGAGAGACTGGAGACCGCAAGACTTGTTAAACTTACTAAGCCTGTCCCCAGTGACATACTTCCTCCAGCATGGCCACACCTTCTAAGACCTCCAAGAACAGTGCCACCAACTGGAGACAAAATGTCTGAATACTTAAAGCCTATGGGGGACACTCTCATTCAAACCACCACATTCCACTCCCTGGCCCCCATAGGCTCCTGACCATATAAAATGCAAAATGCATTTAGTCCAACCTTAAAAGTCCCCATAGTCTTTACCAGTTTCAATGCCATTCAAAAGTCTACAGTCCAAAGTCTCTTCTGAGACTCAGGCCAATCTCCTAAACTGTAAGCTCCTGTAAAATCAAAAGACNAAAAAAAAAAAAAAAGAAAATCAAGTTAGATCTGGGTATGATAGCACATGTTATTATGCCTAGCACTTGGCAGGCACATGTAAGCAATTTGCTGGGGGATTAAGGCCAGCCTGTAATGTTCTAGAAAGGTAGTTATAGGCCAGCTGAAGCTACACAGGTATACACTGACACAAAGTTGAAAAAAAGAAAGAAGGAAGGAAAGAAAGAAAGAAAGAAAGAAAGAAAGAAAGAAAGAGAGAAAGAGAGGAAGGAGAAAGGAAGGGAGGAAGAAAGGAAAGAAGGAAGGAAAGAAGGAAGGAAGGAAGGAAGAGATGAAGAAAGAAAAATCAAATTAATATCTCTCAGCTTTTTCAACTTGACACATCCAGTATTCATCACAGAAGTTGAGATTGAGACATTGTCTGGATAAGACTGTTACGGGGAATTTTGATGTGGGTAGTAGGTTGTTTCAATATTTAATTGATGTGGTAGTACCTAGTCCTCTTCACGTGGTAACAGTGCCTGAGCAGCTGGTTGTGGGTTGTAAAAGAAACAGAGCTAAATATAAGCCTGAGATGAACCCAATAGGTAGTCTTCCCCATTCTTTCCAAATAAGGTTTCTAGCTGAGTTTCTTCCCTGACATCCCTCATTGATGGACAGTGACTAGGAGTGTTTGACTAAATAAACCCTTTCATCCCCATGTTGCTTATGATCACAGTGTTTTATTCCACCAAGAGAAAGGAAAACAGATCAAGATCTTTGGGGATTTTGCCTTAGATTCTCAGGCAAGATCATGTGTGTAATTAACATAATTCTTATATAATTATTATACAAAAGTGACCACTTTGCATTATGTATTTAAATGACAAACAAGGATTAACATTTTACTTCTTGAGGATATTTTTTCTCAATTTAAACTGTGAGGTATATCAAGAAATCAAAAATGTATTAGCAAAACTATTAAAATGTATGAAACCAATTCACATAGGAAAATATTAGTTGAAGGGTGAGTATAATTACAATAAGCTGTGTAGTACTGAATTTTTTAAAGTGTTTATTTACAAAATTAAATATTCATACAGAGTTTTTTAATTTCATAAATTTGGAAATACAACATAAAGAAAATTTTATAATGTTTTCCTCCTTTCATATTTAGATATTTCAGGTTTTCAATAAAAATTTTCCTTATTTGCAAATTACTATTGATACATAACATAGCACTTAACTCAAAGAAGTAAGAGTTTATTCTAAGCCATATTATCAACCAGGAATGTAGATATATGTTACCCCCAAGACACGTCCTAATGTGGAATTGGCTTCATTAATGTTTCATATTCACAAAATTCAAAATGCTCAGAAACAAAGGCATTTATAAACATTCTAGTTGGTCAAGCATGTACATAGGTTATGGCCAAGCAGGAAAGTCACTGTAGACTTTAGATGCTAAATAATGGCTTTTTTCCTTCAAATGATTTTTTGCAATTTTCATAAAATACACCTTGATCATGTCCATTTCCATCACTATTGCCAAGTTTTCAATTATTCCATCACATATATTAAGGCCCGCAAGAGCCCAGTTTGTGTCCCTAAATAATATTCAATGTTAATCCACCTGATGGAACCTGGTGAACATACCTAATGTCACTCCCTTGAAGAAAATGAACTCACCCTTTCCCAATAGTTTCCAGTAGTTCCTCAGCTAAGTTCAAGGCTTCTGGCCCATTTTCAAACTTTCTATGATGGCTTTTTGTGTAGTTTGAACTTGAATGTGTGTAATGCATCCTGTCATCATTGCAGTAAGTTCAGAAAACCATAAATGACTTAAGTTCTGAGAGTAAGAGACTGCAGAATGCCTTTCCCAGGATAGGACTACAATGTGGGAGTTATTAATCCTTTGTGCAAATAGGCAATGGAGAGGGCACAAGGAACAGGTAACCACAGTGACATTCCAGGGACACACATCAAAGTGTATAGATCTAATTTATTCTATAAGGAACAGTCAGACTATATAGGATTGGGACAGACAATGCCACATTGCATGACATCACCTCCAAGTATCCCATACCAGTCCCTTAACACAGTTCATGGGGCTTACACAAGGAAGTCCTGTGATTTAGCTTGAGAACCCAAAACATGCTGGCTGAAATGTTAGCTCACATGCCCAAGTTCAGGGATGCCTACTCACCTTTAATCAAACCTCTACCACCTAAGGCTCTGTGGCCATTGTGGAAAAAGGGAAATGGTCTAAAAGACCCAGTAATAGTGGAAAACCACAAGGAAAAGTTTTCCAGAAAGGTGTGAAGTTATCATTATAATTATGTTTTAGCTTTGGGCGAGTGGAAAATGCCATAACGTTTAAAGCGTTTTTAAACAGCTTTGAGTGTGTCTTATTTAGTGAATTATTCTAATAAGATTCTAATACTATAAGTTGTAGATTTTTTTCTACTACTTCATTATTTTTTTCATTTTTCAACAATAAGTAATAATTTTTTTTTGTCTTTTCAAGACAGGGTCTCCCTGGAGCCCCAGCTGGCCTGGAACTCTCTCTGTAGACCAGGCTGGCTTTGAACTCACAAGGATCCGCCTGCCTCTGCCTCCCAAGTCCTAGGATTAAAGGCATGCGCCACTGTGCCTGGCCGATAAGTAATAATTTATGAGTACAAGCATCCTTCATGTAAAACCAGTTTGCAAGCAGTTGTGCCCCAAACCCACACAGCCCAAGGGTCCCACCATCCAATTGTGGGGGAGGGGGCTTGTGTGTTCATCAAGTTGATCAAATAAGTGTCCAGACTATATTTCTTAATGCGTATGCTTATCCTGAGAGGTACTCTGATATTTCTATCTAATAATTCTTTGTAGATAAATCTTCTTTTCTCTGAGTTAAATTTATAAGCGAAGTAGAATGTAAAAGCTTCCAACTAGACATATATTTTATTATTCTGGCTTTTTCAGAAACTGTAGTCTACCAGAGACATATCAAGCCTCATAATTAGCATTCTGATTGCAAAGATCTTGACTTAAATATTGGAGTAAATATAACAGGAAAATAATATAGTTCTGCTGTTAAAATATAAATGAAGATACAAAAAAATTAATGAATTTGCTTGAGTAAATATTTATTTATGGACTCTACAACAAGTCAAAAACTGAAGCATCTGTTAATGGTGAATGCAGACATGAAGCAAAACCCAACAGGAAAACAAAGAATAAAAACTAAACTAAAAATCTCTTGACTGATTGCAGCTATGTATCATCTATCCCCTTGGAAAGTCCCTAAACATAAATATGTTACCATCTATTTCAGGTTGGTTAAGCTTAAGGGATTTATTTTCTTACATACTGGAATTTAATAGAATAGGTAAAGTTAACTTTTCCATCTGTTTGTAACTCAAACAGGGAATGAGAAACTTTCAAGACATTAATGTCTTTATCTACTCAAGGTGTTTCAGTGTGTATTTAATGTTAGTTTTGTCTCTACAAAGACGGGTTATAATGCTGACTACATGTTGATAGATGCTTTTGCAAAATACAGCTTCAAATCAGTGTGGATAATATACATGTGCTGAAACTACCCAATTTATAACCTAAAGCAAAATATTAAAGAAAATTGAATAAGCCAGTAGAGGGAAGGTGAATTAGAAGAGAGGAATAGTAAGGAAAGAGAGAGAGAAAGGTTGAGAGAGCAGAGGTGGAGAGGGAAAGGGAAGGAAAGAAGGAGAAAGGGAGTAGAGGGAGGGAGATAAAGAGGGAGGGAGGGAGAAAGGAAGAAAGGTAGGGGCAAAGGAAGGAAGGAAGGAATGGAGGAAGGAAGGAAAGAAGGGAATTGAAAGGGAGGTACTGAAGAAGAGAGAGTAAGCAGAAACAGCCATTCCTTTAATTTCAACTTCCTTGCAAAAGCTTTGTGACTTTGTCAAGCATTTCTATAGTGTGAAGTCTTTCCAAAACCAAAACCAGTGGTCAATATAATCCTAGTACTTTTTTTTTTTTTTGGTCTTTTTGAGACAGGGTCTCCCTGAAGCCCCAGCTGTCCTGGAACTCACATTGTAGACTAGGCTGGCCTTGAACTCACAAAGATCTGCCTGTATCTGCCTCCTAAGTGCTTGGATTATAGAATTATTCTATAATAGCTTTGCCTTCTATAAGACTTAGCACAATAATCATGCTACCCATGAGTTCCCTCCTGTTGAGAGAGCTTGATGTCCAATTAGAAAATACCAAACTTCACTGCTATAGGTTTTTGTGCTGGTCATTGTTTTGTTTATATAGGCCTTAAAGCTAGAGTTGGAATATTGTTCCATTGTCTCCTTTAGAATTTGCATAGTATCTTCTATAACTATGAGACCTAGTACTCAGGCAGGAATCTTCCAAGTCATATTTAACTCCATTGTTCCAGGTCCTGTATCCTAAATATGCCCTTTCCTCAGAAATAGGGTATTACCTTCAAATGTGGAGAGGTAAAAAAGGACTCTGGCAAGAATATGCATTATTTTGAGAGTTTCTTGAATTACCCAGATCAACAAATCAAAGGTACTGCTAGAGTTGTCATAGATCTTAGAGAATTATTTAACTTTATTATATCCCTAGACAAGTGTAATTTCACACTGTATGATAAATATACATAAGTGAAATATACCATTCACAACTCATCAAAAAGCTTCTTTTTGCACCAGACGAAAGTTGCTAAAGAGTTCCACAACTGGTCACCCAGAGAGAATAAGTATCTGAGAGATGCTCATCCCTAAGTCATGCATCTGTGGTAGATCTTCTATAACTAATGCTCATGGAACATAGTGGAACAGGGTTATAAAGTATACTAATGCATCCTTTTTTTTGTCTTTTCAAGACAGGGTCTCCCTGTAGCCCCAGCTGTCCTGGAATTCACTCTGTAGACCAGGCTGGCCTTAAACTCACAAATATCTGACTGCCTCTGCCTTCTAAGTGCTAGGATTAAAGGCATGCACCACTATGCCTGGCCCAAATGCATCCTTTCAACATGCAACAGTGAAGCTTCCTCATGCAACAGACTGTGATGCATACAGAAGACCACTACTTCCCAATGAGTAAAGAATAAGAGATTGTAAAGTACATGTCCATGGACAGAATCTTAAATTAAATCTCATCTAACCACAGCACAGGGCAATTGCAGAAGAGGGGGCCAAGATTGTAGGAGACAAGAATGATATATGACTATAAGGATATAGAGTCTTCCAGGTCTCTAGGAGTTTACTTATATGAATTTGCAAAATATGGTGACAGCATGCACGAGATGGATGCAGAGTAATCAGAAAAAAAATATATGACCACAGAACTAGATATCTGGTCAGCAGGCCCTAACATTAGGTGAGGAACTATTGGCCACTGACTACTCCTGGGAGAGGGAGAGTTGATGTTTAAGGGACTGATTCTAGATAGGCTGAGTAGACTCCAGTGGACAAACATGAAGCAAGGGACAGGTACAAAAGCTTGACTCTATGCCTTAGCATATATGACAGAATACATGAAATCCAGTGGGGACTAAAGATGAGAAGGGGATCTACCTATTATTGTAGGAAATGTACAAAAATGCAATTAAATACACATTAATAAAAATTAATTTTCTTATTATTGTTATCTTATGTGTATGATGGTATTGCCTGCATGAGTCCAAGTGCACCCATATTGCATAATGTTCCCAGAGGTTAAAAGAGGGAGTTGTATTCCCTTGGAATTGGAATTATGGATAGTTGTTAGCTACCATGTTGGTGCTGGGAATCAAACCTAGGTTCTCTGGAAAACACTCAATGCTCCTAACCACTGTGCCATCTCTTCATTCCTAAGAATAAACATTAAAAAGAAGTAATATGATTATATTGAAATACTTTGTACATATTAGAGAATTAGAAAGAAGTTAAGGATAAACTTGCATTTTAGGAAGAATGAACAATTTATCATACTTATTGATGCTTGATAGTAATCTTTTCTCAGTAAATAATATTCAAATTTATAGTAGACATATAGAGTTACAAATCTCCATTCAAAATAAAATTACATATTTTAGTTTGATAATTATGTGAGTTTTTCTGCACCTGGGAGCACCTGTTCCAAGAATGGACCTCCCATTTTGCCTGAGGCCCACCTGTAGCCTCACTCCACATGTGGTCCCAGGTATCCAGGCCTTGATGTTGGTTGTCCCTCTCATTACCAGGTACCACGTTTTCCATTATTTTACTTTCTGACAGTCCCAGTACACTTTCACCTATGTCATAAATGTACTTCTTGAAATAAAATTACAGTCTCTTAAGTGTAAAAAAATAGAAAGTACTGACTGAAACCAACATTATTTAGAAGTGAGTTTACTCCTCCGTCAGCACCAGCTCCACCTCATCTGCCTGGAAATACTGTGCAGCAGTGGCAGCCATATGTCTGTATATCCCAAATCTAATTGGCTATTAGCTCTCTCCTTGGAGGAATAACCCACGGCTGATGCCACAAGCTTACATCCTCTAATGGTTAGGAGATGTTATAAACCACACGAAGACCCTGCCATACTTAACAGAAGAAAATGTAATTCATGGATTAACATACCATCCAAACATCTGTGTCTATACCAAAGTAACCTACCATAACAATTAGTACTGTTTAAATACCTATATATCTAATTGCGTGTGCTTCATTAGTAGGATCGAAAGGCTATATATTATACTGTTTAAATACCTATATATCTAATTGCATGTGCTTCATTAGTAGGATCGAAAGGTTATGCCTGGACAAGCTGGCAGCCCATGAAAGAAAACAGCCAGAATTGACTAGAGACCAAGACAACAGCTCCAGAGAAAGTAGACTGTTTTGCTTCTCATCCACCTGTGCCCCTTTTCTAAGCCTAGGGAACAATCTGCGGAAGAGGGGGCGTGGTAGAATGTAAGGGCTGTGATTGGGGTGAATGGTGAAACTACAACAATATAGACTGGACACTCATTTGATCAACTTGATTGAACATACAAGCCCCCCCTGCTGGATGGTGGGACCCATGAGCTGTGTGGGTTTGGGCACAACTGCTTGCAAATTGGTTTTACATGAAGGATGCTTGTACTCACAAATTATCACTTATTGTTAAAAAAAATGAAAACAAAACAAAACAAAAAAGCAGAGAAAGATGCAGAAAACTTATGGCAGAATGCATGATCTGGGATGGGTAGGGGTGGGGTGGGGGGAAGGGAAGGGGATATATGCCTGAACTGAATTGGAAAATGATGTATGAAATACACAAAGCATCAATAAAAAATATTAAATAAAAAAAGAAGTGAGTTTACAATATTAAGAATAGACTTACGCCTTACCTACACATAAAGAGTAGTGGGAAGAAGCATCTAATTGAGCCCCGTCCTTGATAAATGTGTTCAGGAAGAGCTTAGAAGAATAGGAATTGCTTTTTTAAAAGCTTGCTTGTAAATGAGACAGAACATACTACTTAACATTCAGGAGTCCTCACTGTACATTTATGTTGTGGCACAGGAGCTCAGAGTAATTCCCAGCTCTGTGTATCATCCATGCTCCTATATAACAGTCCAGTGATAATGAAAGCCTTGATCCTCAAGAGAGAAGAGTGCCCTGATAGAGGGACAAAAAGATGGCCTGTAAACTCTGTGGGCGAAAGGAGGAGTAACCCCCCCACACACACCCAAGCTACTGTTACTGTGGTGGTGAATATAAGCTGCTTGTGTGTAGGAAGATCCAGTTTGAACTGGGAGCTAATTTTCAGCTAGCACCTCTCAGGGAACCATGTGGGTAGGAGTCAGTGGACTTCTCTGACTCCGCCCCAAGAAGGAGCAGACAACGTGGCCCAGGTGCATGATGCTGGGTTGGGCAGCAGTGTGCAGTGGAGAGGAATTGGGGGTGTGTGATTGGATCTGGGAACTGATGTCATTTTGCTTATAAAAGCAAGTTGTAGCATGAAATGAACCGAATTCTCCATTACCATCATTACAGAATTCCCGGCCATCATATTTTTATATATAATATATAAAATAGGCTGAAGCAGGCCTGCATTTCATTTGGGTGACCATTCGGTTGGACAGTGGTCCTTAGACAACCAATCTGGATAGCTGCTGTGGTGAAGTGAATTGTGAGTGGACATAGGCTGAAGATAGGCTATCAGCCATCAACCTGAAATTCCTGTCCAGGGGCCAACAGTCTCTGGGCAGGTGGAAAAATCACAGCCAAGGTTGGGAAATGATCATTTGTCCCAGGCTAAGAACCTGAGTTGGCAGTACCTCTCAGGTAGGGTTACAAAAGTAACCAGCTGAACTCTGCGCAGAGAGGTCAGTTTTCTACAATGGCCACAGGCGGGTACTGTGCTCCCCTCCCTTTAACAGGTTCATGTTGTACCTGCTCATGGCAAAGGAAGCTTCCTACACTGGTGCTGTGGAATTTAATAGAATAAAAATGTCCATTCTAATGAAATTTATATACAGATTCAATGAAATCCCAATCAAAATCCCCATGAGCTTCGTCACAGACTTGAAAAACAAAATCCTCAAATGTATATGGAAATACATATGAAGCAACCCCTAGGGAAAAGGGCAAAACAGTGGGGATTACTTTACCAGATTTCAAGCTATATTATAGGGCTATAGTTAGAAAGACAGCCTAGTACTGGCACAGAAACAGACATGTTGGCCAATGGAACAAAACTGAATATCCAAACTTGAGCTTATATAATTTCAGCCACCTCATATTCAACAAATGTTCAAAAAAATCTCATTGGAGGAAATATTTCATTTTCAGCAAATGGTGCTGGGAAAACAGGATTACAATTTTAGAAGAAAAATATTAAACCCCTACATCTTGCCCTGTACAAAAATCAACTCCAACTGGATCAAAGATCTCAACCTGAAACCTGAAAGCCTGAAGGTGATATGAGAAAAAATTTGGCACCTACAAGACACCAGTGTGGGAAAAGATTTTCTAAATCAAAAAAGCCACATAGGAAATGAGATCAACAGTTGACAAGTGGGACCTCATCAAACTCAAAAGCTTCTGTGCAGTGGAAGAAACAATCAAGGAAGTGAAGAGAAAACCCACAGATTGGGAGGAAATCTTCACCAGGGACACATCTGACAGATTATTAACAACCAGACTATAAAGACTACTCAGGAAACAAAGAATTAAGAAAACAAATGACCTACTCAAAAGATGAGTTAAACAGCTGAACAGAGACTTCACCAGTGAGGAAATAAAAATGACTGAGAAACATTTTAAAAAGTGCTCACCATTGTTAATAATTAAGGAAATGCAAATAAAAGCCACTCTAAGGCATCATCACACTCTGGTAAGGCTGGACAAGATCAAGTAAACAAAAGACACCAAATGTTGGAGAGGTCTTGGGTAAAGGGGAACACTCATGCACTGCAGGTGGGAATGAAAACTCCTGTAACCTCTATGGAAAGCACTGTGGAGAACTCTCAAGAAACTGAAAATGATCCTAATCAATGATCCAGTCATACCACTCCTGGGTATATACCCACAATACTCATTCTATCACAGAGATATACACATATCTATGTGTATTGCAGTTCTCTTCTCAATAGCAAAAAGATGGAACCAAACCAAATGCCCCATAGCTGATGAATGGATAACAAAAATGTGGTACATGTACACAATGGAGTTGTATGCAGCCATAAGTAAAGATGACATAATTAACTTTGCACATAAATGGATGGAACTGGAAGCCATTATGCTAAGTGAAGTAACACTGGCTCAGAAAAAAAAAAAGGTGAAAAGAAAACCCATAGAGAGGGAGGAAATCATTCACTAGTTATCTGACAGAGCATTAATGTCAAGAATAATACTCAAAAAACAGTAAGAAAACAAATGGCCTACTCAAAGATGGAGTAAAGAGCTGAATAGAGACTTACCAAGGGAGGAAATAAAAAGGTAAGAAACATCTTAAAAAGTGTTCAACATCATAATAATTAAGGAAATGTAATTAAAAGTACTCTCAGATATCACTCACTCCAATAATGACTGGCTAAGATCAAGAACACAAAAGACACCAAATGCTGGAGAAGTGTGGGGAAAGGGGAACACTCAAACTGCTGGTGGGAATGTAGTCTTGTACAACCATTATGGAGCAGGGTGGAAACCCTTAAAAGACCAAAATGAGACACTACCTACCCAGTCATACCACTCCCGGGTATATACCCACAAGTCTCATCCTACCACAAAAATACATGCACATCCATGTTTATTGCAACTCTCTTTACAGTAGTCAAGAGCTGGAACCAACCCAAATGCCCCACAACTGATGAGCAGCAAAGAACTTTGCAGGTAAATGGATGGAACTTGAAGCCATTATGCTACGTGAAATAACACCGTCCCAGAAAAACAAGTGGTGAATGGTCCCCAACATTTGTGGATGCTAACACCAAATCCTCAGATGAAAGGCAAGCTGAACAACTTTATTGTTATATTTCTGCTTATCTGAAAGCAACTATGTTGTTATAATGTAAATCTCTTAACAGGCTCTGGAATTAATCCACCACTTACTCTCGGACACTGTAATTACTGTATAAGAGTGTAAAGTAATATAGGGATATTTAGAGAAATATAAAATTAAAGAGGAAAATGTGAATTCCTAAACATAAAAAAAAGACTGAGAGAAAGATGCAGACATGTATGAAGAGTGCATAAGTGGGGGGGGTGGGGGAAGGAAGGGGAATGTCAAAACTGAACTGAGAAAATGTTCTGAAATACACAAGACATCAATAAAAGCATAGAAAAGGTGAATAATTTCCCTCTTTTATGTATGCTAACACCAAATCCCCAGTTGGCAGGCAAGGAAAACAACTTCATTACTATATTTCTTTGTATCTGATAGCAACTGTGGTGTTATAAAGTGAATCTCTTTTTTGGGGGGGTCTTTTCGAGACAAGGTCTCCCTGTGTAGCCCCAGCTGTCCTGGAACTCACTCTGTAGACCAGTCTGGCCTTGAACTCACAAAGATCCTCCAGCCTCTGCTTCCCAAGTGCAAGGATTAAAGGCGTGTGCCACCACGCCCAGCATAATGTGAATCTCTTAATGGGTGTTAGAATTGACCTACCACTTATATTCAGACATTGAAATTACCATATATGGGTACAAGATATGCATTCATATTCTAGAGTAATATAAAATTAAAGGGAGAAAATGTGAACCCAAAAGCATATTTTGGGAATTAAGATACAGTTATTTCCCAGAGATCATAATTTTGATAGCATGGGTGCTGTTTATAGTAGGCAAAATTTGGAGTATAAGAAGGGAGGGAACAGCAACAACAATAGGCTGTGGTCCAATCCTGACGATACAGTTAAATTCTGCCCCAAACACAAGCATCTGCAGAAAGAAATCCTTGAAAAGACTGAGAGAATGATGCAAGACATGTATGGCAGAATGCATAAACTGGGATGGGGAAGTGCACGGCAGGGAAAATGTACCCAAATTTGACTGAAAAATTATGTATCAAATATACAAAATGTCAATAAAAAAGAACATAAAAAGATTTGAGGCTTATGAACAATATAAGTTAAATTAGTAATTCTACTTTGTTAAAAACTTACCTAATTGTGCAATTGGGGGTACATAACTTTTTTCATTGCCTTTGCAGTCATTCCAATATTTTCTTTGAGGTAAGACTCATTATGTCAATTTATTCAAACATCTGTATTTTATTAAATTTTAAGACTTTGAAATAAATAATATTGGGATTTAAATGAATATTGTATATATATATTATATAAAACATTTTATAACTGTCAAATATATTATATATATAAATTATAATATATAGTATAAATGTTACATTAAATTATAAACCCCCCAAATGGAGCCATCATTATGTAAAAAATATAGTTAGTTGCATGAATACACAATTATTCCGAAGCCAGAAGTGTAAAAGCATACCTTCCAACTTTCAAAGTTGTGAGTTATAAGAGATCTTTCTTTGCATTCCATTCTTATACCTATGATGTTGTGCAATCTGCAACGAACTGACCCATTCCGTATTCTAGAGTTAATCACTGTTTCAGGATGTGGCTCCGCCTGTCCAAGTGGCTTGCCCAAGCTGTACCTGACTCCTCTCAGTGATGAAAGAATATTATGGCCTGACTCTCCATCTCTCCAGAGGCAGCCAGGGTATATTTAAACAGCTGTGAGGGGTAGAAAATTCTTCTCCACGTTTAGCTAAAATTAGACTTCTTGGAGCTTCCACTTTTCTTCCAGCTTTAAAATTCAGGGCCATCATGAGCAAATCAAAGGCCTCTCATACATGAAAGCTCTTAGGCTATTTGAGAGCAGCTCTCAACCTCCCCTTGAGCCTTCTCATCCACAGATTCAATATCCACAATTCCTTTAAGAGGCTTCATCTGTCATACTGTCAATTCCCTTCAGGATTCAGGGCTCCAGTTCTGAATCTCATCCACTTTATCAATATCTTTCTTAAAGTCCGGTGCTTCCAACTGAACAAACTTTCCCCAAGGACAGGCAGAAAATTTTTACTATTCCTTTTCTGGAGATCTCTTCCTTGTTCTCATTCTGTATGTCTACCAATATAACCAAAAGGAAATTGACTTTTCTTGGAGCTATTATACATAATGACTAATGTTATTAACTTGATTCAAGGTTGCTTTCTCAAGTTTGCTATCATGAAACTATTGTATTGTTTTGTAAAAAGAGTTTTTTTTTTCTCTCTGTATTGATGCAGTTACTCTATTAAATATTTGCTTATTTCCATGTCTCTCACCTATGAAGCATCCAATGAAGTCATCTAATTTCATCATAGAAGCTATTTCATTCCCTAATTTGTCAAGACATGTCTAAATCTTAACTTTGCAATTCCCTACTTTTCTCACATTTGAAAAACACTTACAACCCTAAATATAGAATTTTTATGCTACATTATTCTTATATCAAGTTGCAATATTTAGCAAAGATTAAGCACGATTATAATTTATCTAAGGATTACTATTTGAATCAAATCAACTAAACATTTATTTCAAACTCTTCTGCGGTTTTAAAATAATGAAAAGTAGCCCTGGCTATTTTTGAGCTACTTATGAACTAATGATGTAATTTGCATATTGTGCTGTATGAGATGCACTGACATAAAAATCCTGCGCTGATTATTTCTTGTCCATATAAACTCTTACCAGAGGTTGCTGCTATTTTTTGGAGGGGTATAAACAGATAATATAAAAAATTATAGTGATTAATCTAATTTTTATGAAAACATTTGCTTAAATGTCTAATATTAAAATATAAAACAACAAAACATACCTATAAGAACTGATGCCTAATACACACAAAGATGGGTATTCAAGAAGGTATTTCATATTGTTACTTTGTATCCAAGCAAAAAATGAAAGTACAGAATTAAGCTAATTTAATATACTACATGGGCAGCTATTTCAGGGAAGATATTTGGCATTAAAAATAGGATGAGTTCTAGAGAATATCCTCCTTTTTTGCCTTCTGAAAGAAACCCAACATGTGAGAATTCACATATTCTTATGTGGCCAATCAAAACATAAAATCTATTGAAAATGGTTTTTGTATACTGTCCAAAACTCTATTTTATGAGCCAGAAAATCATGAAAATGGTGCTTATTTTGCTTGTTTGGCACCATACTGCTTGGTAATTTGAAAACCAGAAAATAGCATGGCTTGAGAAAAAAATCTGATTGTAAAAAGCTTTATCCAGCAGAACTAAAAAATTGAGACTTGTTTAAGGATTTCTTTTAGATTTATCTAAATATCTCAATTCCCATCAACCTTATGTTTTAGGAAATGTGAGGTAACATGTAAGTAAAATAGTCCTTAATTGTACTGTTCATTATCACCTTGATAATCAGGTATGTTAAAAAGTGTCATAAAGAATAAGCTTGGGGCAGGGGGGTGAAGAGATGGCTCAGTGGTTTAGAACACTGGGAGTTTTTGCAGATGACCCGGGGGTTAGAATCCCAGCACCAACATGGCAGCTAACAGCTATCAGTAACTTCATTTCCAGGGGAACAATTCCCTCTTCTGTGTCTGTGTGCATTACATGACACATATGTCCTTACATGCATTCAGGTAATACATATATTCACATAAAATAAAAAAATAATTAAAGAAAGAATAAGCTTACATACATTCAGTGGTTTTGAGAGCTAATCATTTTCACACTAGCTGGAACTGGAAGATACTGTACTCTCAAAACCATCAAATCAAAAGACAAAATTAATTTTCCCCTGAATAAGTCTAACATTACAATGGATTCATTTGTGACCTAGCAAACCCGACTATAAGCTAATATTTTGGAGGACATTTTCTTTTTTGTGTTGAAACAGATTTTCTAAGTTACTACCTGGAACTATCCTTTGCCAATAGCAGTCACTTAAAATGGTTTGTTCAGTGACTTTGCAGATGGAGCTCCCAAACACAGAATATTCACTGGTCACTTCTGTAGGAAGGGTTCTTGTTGAATCCATTAAGAAGGACCTTTTGGGGGCCCCAAGTCTGCCGACATTATTTTTTTTTTGATTTTTTATTTTATTTATTTATTTTTTTTATTTATTTCGGTATGTGTATGAATGTACTGTCTGCATGCAGGTGTGTGCACCCGTGTCGTGCAATGCCTCGGAGGTCAGAAGAGGGTGTCGGATTCCCTGGGAACTGGAGTTCTCCTGGAATTGGAGTTTCAGACGGTTCTCGGCCGCCATGTGGGTGCTGGGGATAGAACCCGGATCCTCTGTAAGAGTGGTCGGCGCTCTTAACAGCTAGGCCATCTCTCCAGCCCTGCCGACATTATTTTTAGATGATGGCTGGATAGCTTTAGTGTCAACTTGACACACTTGGGTTGAGGGAGCCTCAATTGGGGAATTGACTCCTTTGGACGAGCCTGTGGCTATGTCTGTGGAGACTTGTCTTGATTGTTGAGCAATGTGGTAGTGCCCAGCCGACTATGGGTTCTTCCACCCCTGGGCAGGTTGTTTTGTACAGAATAAGAAAGCAGTCTGGGCATGGGCCAGAGGAGCAAGCCAGTAAGCAGTGTTCCTCCATGGCTAGTGCTTCAGCTCCTGCCTCTAGGTTCTTGCCCTAAATTCCTACCTTGGGCCCCCTGAGTGATGAAATGTGACCCAGGAGATGTAAGCCAAATAAACCCTTTCCTCCCCAAGTTGGTATTGGTGAGAGTGTTTTGTCTCCGCAATTGAAGAGAAACTAGAACAGATGAGATTTTAATTCTTGCAGTAAAATTATGGATATTCAGTAAATATTCTTCAAGAAGCAATATGGAGACCATGTATTGGTATACTCAGGTTTTTATATATAAAACATTGATCTCAGTAATACTAATATTGACAGATATTTGATATTGGACATTGCATCTCTTTAAACAGCAATACATACTAGTCATTTTTATTCAAATTCTTGTTTATGTGAATCAATGTAGTATATAACTACAGATCCTTCATTTCATAAAGGATTGATGACTTTCAGAAGTTGTTTACATGTTTATGTAGCTCAAGCTGTAATCTATATCTTGACTTTTACATATGTGTACTCTTATATACTGTCACTTTTCAAGGTAAGGAATATTAAACTCTGTTAAATTTGAGTCAGCAAGGAACATAACTTTTCCTAAGCCCTGAGCCATATCCTCACATGTGTTTGCTTTCTCAGTGTTGGATTTCCAGGAGTGCATTCAGTTCCTTTGTCAGTTGTCAAGCTATTTTCTGTGAAAGACAAATTTGTGTTTCATTGACCAGATCACAAGTAGAAAGGGGGCACTATTTTCCCTTTCAACATTGCTGTTATTATCTTTGTATTTTCATTGGAATCAAATAGATTTCCCTTACCTTAAAATGTTTTTCTTTACCTGAATTATCCTGTGCAATTGGCATTCATATACTCAATTTTGCCTTCAAATGCCACATTCTCAACAATGCTTTTGTACACCCAGCCTGAGATTACTTTAGATGTCCTGTAAGTTGAATTCAATGTACCATATAAACTCAATTAATAACACCAAAGTTAATACAAGTCTCTTTTTGACTACTTGATTCAAATGTATCTCTGCAATGCATATCAAAAATCTGTGAAAGGATGTAGGGTATCCCTATCTAAAGGTGAGCCCCAACCACATATATAGGAAAATTTTATTAATTAATCACTACTTTCAGGGTAGCTCTAAGTTCCTTGAAGCAAGTGTTCAATCCATCAAAGGCTGTAGAATGGTGTATAGAATTGTCTTGGAAAATCCCTGACAATTTCATGATTAAGAATATCCAAATAATGGGGCTGGAGAAATGTCTCAGTGATTAATAGCACTAGTCACTCTTGCAGAAACCCCTGTTTCAAATACCAGCACCCACATGGTGGCTAACAACTATCCATAACTTCAGTTCCAAGGGATCTGATGTCCTCTTTTGAGCTCTTTGGGTAACGCACAACTTCGGTGCACTCACACACTTGCAGGCAAAATACTCGTAACATAAAATAAAAATAAAGAAAAAGAATTCCAATATAAACAAAAATCATTAGTGTTTGGATTATGATTGAAGAAGATGTATCCACTTGGAGCAACAACAATGGCAGTGCTGAGTCTGTCTTGTTACAAATTCCAAAATATTCTGTCAGAATCCAAGTGTCCCCTGATTCAAGATTGCTCATTTCTACATCATTTTGTTCAACCCATTGACAATTCCTGAAATAATGTCCATGTGAAATTACGTGCATGTTTGTCCTTTATTCCAAAATGCATTCAGTTCCAAACTTATTTAGTGATGGTGTTTATTTGATTAGTAATAGGATAATGAATAATTACCCAATCTGTACATGATTATCATAAACTCAGAGGTGTCTTGCTCTTTATATCCTATCCTGATTTATCCTTGATTTTATTTCTTCCCCATTTTGTGCTGAATTTTAAAATCTACATTTCCAAAAATACTTTTGTATATTAAATGGTCTCCAGAGATTTATTTATAATAACAATATAAAGACTTATTTTCTTAGCTCTCTTCATATTTTCAAGCAAAATTTTTAATGTGTTGACACTGTGATTACTATATTTTTGAAAATTGTTTGGATTTTTAGAAATCTTAAACGTACTTTTAATAAATATTTGTGATTATCACACAATATAATGATATTTAGATCCCCTCCCTTTCCCAAACTCCCCATTTTTTGTCCCCTAGCCAATTTAATGCCTTTTATTAAGTCATCTAGAGAATAGAGTCTAATTTGTGCTTGTAGTGTCCTTAAGTGTGGTTCCAGCCACTGCAACTTGGTTAAAGTATGTAGAGTCTATTCCTTAAAAAAGTTCATCTATCCATCTCCCACCAGCATTGACTGCCAAAATTTCCTTAGTTTGGGTTGGAATTTCTTACTCACTTCCCCATATCTACTCAGATTTTGCATAGTTTGAGCATGCATAATATTTTTGAATAGTGTCAGCATTGCTGTATGTTCATATGAGTCACTGACAAGCTGTCTGGAAAAAAAATTTTCCCTTTGTCATCATCCACAACCTCTGGCTCTTACAATATTCCCTTGAGCCTTGAAAGCCCAAAGTTTGACATGGGTGGCCGACTTGTTCTCTGTACATTGGCCAGTTGTGGATTTCTTTATTTGCTACCATTTTCTGTATGAGAAATCAACTCTAGTAAGAGTTGATAGATGCATTAAGATACAAATATACAAATAAGTCGATAGGAGTCAGTTTGATGATATATATATATATATATATATATAAGTATATAGTATATATCCAGTTTCTAAATGCTCTGCTCAATGTCATGTGACCTTCCCAGAATTAGGGTCTTCAACAGTTATCTGGGAGGTAATTAATAGCTATCTACTAAGAATTAAAGCCCTCTCAATGGGCATGAACTCATGGGTGTCACTGAAAACTTAGCCAAATATGTATGGCTGGAGAGTTCTAAGATCTTAGAGAAATCCCATCTCTTTCATAGCTCTAGACAAAAATTTTAGCCATATGAGAAATAGTGAACATTACATTTGCCAACAAGTACACCACACAACACTCATCTAAGAAGCTTCATTTTATAGCAGAAGGAGGCTACTGCAGAATAACACAACTGGTCAGACATAGAGAATATGAGAGTTGCCCTGTCCCAGTTGACATATCTGCAATCAAAATTCTACTCCTAAGTCTCATAAAACATAGCTGAACAAGCTACAGAGACAAAAATTAATGTATCTTTCAACTTTTACCAGTGAGGCTTCTTTAAACAACAGAGTGAAATGTACACAAAATGTCACAGGTGGCCAAGGTTTAAAAAATAAGAGACTGCAGAGTGAGTGCTCCTTTAGACAACCCTTATATCAAAACATACTCACCCACAGCTCAGGGACCATTAGGGAGAAGAGAGCCACAGGATGCTTGCAGGTAGGAACATTGTGGCAATGGTTGCATTGAGCACAGGGAGCTGCCAATTCAATAAGACAAGGGTCCACAGTGGAGCAAGAGAGATTGGTGTTAGGCAGGCACTAGACTGAGAATTATTGGAGACTGAGTACTACCAGATAAGGAAGAGTAAGCCTTACTTATGATCTCAAGATGTGCTGACTAGGCTCCAGTTCATGAATTTGCAATAAAGCACTGAAGACTATCCAGGTATTAATGCTTGACTGTATAGGAATTGCCGGGCTGGAGAGATGGCTTAGCAGTTAAGAGTGCTATTCAAAGAACAAAGAAATAATAAACAAATGACTCACTCAAAAGATGGTATAAAGAGCTGAGCAAAAGTGAAGAAGTAAAGATGACTGACAAACATCTTAAAAAGTGTTCCACTTCATTAACAATTTAGGGAATGCAAATTAAAACCATGTTAAGATATCATATCCCTCTGATAAGACTGGCTAGGATCATGAAAACAAAAGATACCAAATGCTGGATAAGGTGTGGGGTAAGGGGAACAGTCATAGACTGCTGGTCAGACTGTAAACTCATACACCCACTATGAAAAACAGCGTGGACAAGCCTTAAATGTCTCAAAATTAGCCTACCATGTGACCCAGTCATACCACTACTTGAAGACTCCCAGAAGACTCACTCATTCTATCACAGAGATACATGCACAGACATGTTTATTGCAGCACTTTTCCCAACAGCAAAAGAGCTGGAATCATCCCAAGTGTCCCTCAAACAATAAGTGGATAAAGAAAATGTGGTACATCTATAGAACGGAGTTCTATGCTGTGGTAAAGAAAGATGAAATCACAGAAACCCGTACATGAAGATCAAGACAGGACACAGTGCTTAGTGGACCTCATTTGGTGACCATGGGAAGGGAAAACCTCAGTGTGGAGCACAAGGGCAGAACTGAAGGTTGTTTGGACTTGCCAAGAAGACGTATTCAAACATGATATTTTTCAGGCTAATAAAGAAAAATATCATAAGCTAAATATGCTAAAACCTATGATATATGTGGCATGCATATATGCATATTTTGGTGAGATGAAAATTGGAAGCAATAACAGCAGCAGCTGGTCCATTCTTGACTTTTACTGGACTTCCAATTGTAGATTCAGATTAAGGGAGAATAGACAATTAATTGTTTGCCCTTGACTACTGAAATAATTTTATGTCTGTTACTTTTGATATCTGTTCTCCCCAGTTCAAGACAACATAAAAAATGCTAGGTTTCCTTTCCTGAACTATGGTATGTGCCCCAGAAGGAGACAGTTTCCATTTGAGAAGGATGTAATGGCCTTCTTTGTCTCTTATAATTGCTTCTACTTTGAAGTCTGTTTTGTCTGATACTAATATAGCAACTTCTGCTTTCTTTTTGGTACTGTTTGCTTGGAATATTTTTTCCATCCTTTCATTTTAAGTTGGTGCCTATCCTTAAGGGTGAGATGTGTTTCTTGTAGACAACATACTGACAGATTCTGTTTCCTATTCCATCCTCCCAGTCTATGCCTTTTGATTGGGGAGTTTAGTCCATTAATATTTAAGGTTATAATTGAGAGATGTGTGTTTCTTCCTTTCACCTTATTATCCATTTGCGTTTTTAGTTTAGGTTTCTATTTCTGCAGTTCTGCTTTTAATAATTTCTCTTTCAAGGTGTCTCAGGGTAATTTCTCTCCTCCTCTGTCCTTTGAATTGCTTCAACTATGCTCTGAAGAGTTGGTTTTCTGAACATGTATTCTTTCATCTTGTTTACATCATGGACAATTTTTCTCTTTCCTTCAACTAGAATTAACAATTTTTGCTGGGTATAGTAACCTGGTTTGGAACTTATAGTCATTTAGCACTGGGAATGCTTTCATCCATGTTCTTCTTGCTTTCATAGTTTGTGCTGAAAAGTCAGCTGTAATTTTGATAGGTTTCCCCTTATATGTAATTTGTTGTTTTTCTTTTGTGGCTTTCAGAATTCTGTCTTTGTTTTGGGCACCTAACGTTTTAACTATGATATGGCAATGGGTTTCTTCTCTGGTCCAGTCTGTTTTGTGTCCTATGTGCTTCTTGTATCTATGGGTTTGTCTATTTTTAGTTTGGGGAAATTTTCATCTATTATTCTATTGACTATCTGATCAATACCATTCTCTTGGGAATCTTCTCCTTCCTCTATCCTTATGATGTGGAGGTTTGATAGTATGGTGTCTCACATTTTCTGGTTGTTCCACTCTTGTGTATTTTTAAATTTTTGTAATCTTTACTTGAGCTTTTTAGTTGTTCTGTGTTGTCTTCTAGGTCTGAAATTCTTTTTTCTTCTTCCTCCATTCTGCTTCTGAGGCTTTTTCTCATTCTTTCATTTTGATTGGACGATTGTTAGATTTCCTTTTTCATTTCATCCTGTGTTTATTTTATTATTATTTCCATGTCTTTTTGGAGCTTCTCAATCTTTTCTTGTAACTTCTTGTTTCATTCCTTGTTTTCCATTTTCATTTCAGGATGGGTTCTTTTCAGTGTTTCCACTGCCTTCTGCAGTTTCTCATTATCTCCCTCTAGGTCCTTTCTGAATTTTTCATTCTCTCTCCTTAGTTCTATGATTTCTTTGAATATATCTGTGATTGTTAATCTACAATCTGTATCCTGGGCTATCTCTACAGAGATCCCATTGTTGGGGTCCTCCACAGGCTCTGTAGAGTTTGGTGTGTGTTTATTCTGGGCTTTTCCCATATTATATTTTTATTGTGCTCTTGGCAAGATGTTTACTTTTTGCCTGTATTCTGGTGTGAATCTCTAGTGCCTCTTCACCATGTTGGAGGATTGCTTTCCTTGATTCCTTCAGGTGCTTTCATTGTAGTCTCCTTATTTATGGAGTGTTGACTTGCTTAGGTTTCCGGCTTTCAATTTTGGTTATATATTGGAAGGTATAGTTCACTCTTCCCTTTCTGTTCCACAAGATCTGTGTGGGTAACAGCCCAAATGACACCTTGGAGGACTGTACATCCTCTGCTGGCAGCCATTTCTTCTGAGTTGTTTTAAGACTTATTGGAACCTCCTTAGGGAGTTCCAGTTTGAGGGGGGGGTTGTTTGCTTAGCCTAAGCACCAGTACCCTGGTCCCCAGCTCTCTGGCATGGGCCCGCAGCCTCTATGCAACCCAGCCTAAAGACTGAGTCTCACCTCCCAGGGTGCTCTGTTCCTGACTGACCTGCCTGCCTGCCTGCCTGCACAGAGGTCTTGGGGATCCACTAACATAATTGTAGTCAGTGTTCAGTCTACAAAGAGGAAGCTCAATATAGAGGAAAGTCACCTTTTGTTCCAAAAGGAACCCTAGTCTAACAGGACCTGACCTTGTCCTAGGTAGATGGAACTGGTTAAGAATATCAAGAAGGAGCAAGGAGCAACTCCCTCCACCCCCCCGCCAAAAAAATAAAAAACTTTAGTGCCCTCTCAAGACCTAACCTCAAATGAACTTGAGAAAACAAAGTTTGTTTAATCTGGGCTGATTTTGTGTACTTAATCACCCAAAAAGTAATTGTAAATTGAAGATAGTCAATATATTTATTTTAAAGCCTGACTGCCTCCACATATTGGGCATTAAGTTATATGAAATAATGTTAAACAGGCATAAAAACCTTAGCTCCTTGCCTTGATTAATAGTGTAGTGTCAAAGGACAAGCCCAGTATTGGTGTTAATTAATGCTCAATAATAAAAATTTCCTCTTTTTGCTAGCAACTCTCTAAGTGGAAACTCATATCCTGACTATGAAAAAGCCAAATGAGAAACCTAATGAATGGATGCTTTGAAACCTCCAGTGAAGATTCTAATGGACTTCTAAATTAGATACAGGAATTCACCCTATTCTTACTTCTCCTGGTTTCCTGCCTAGATCAGGTACCTAACTACTCCTGCCTTCATTTTGCTTTCACCAGCACCAGTGAAGGATTTTTTTTTCCTTCTATAGTTACACTTGGGGGTCTTTTATATTGTCCCTCTGAATGAGATATAGTTGCCGCATCTAATATCACTTCTCAACATGGAAGAAGTTAGATTGGTAAGAACCCTGATTCCCTTCTGGCCATTGAGGTGACCCTTTCCAGAGGGTAATATAACTAATCGGGAGCTAGAAATTGATTAGGCAGTTTAGAGAGGAGATTTCCCCCCTCCTCACCCCCAAATTGACCAGTATCCTTCTCACTTGAGAACACAAGGCTTCCTGGACAAGTCAGTAAACATATATCCTTCTGGTAGCCCTGAAAGTGCAGGAATAGAAGACAGAAAAGAAAGAGAGGAGGGGAAAAAAGAGAAGTACATAACAAGCCCTGAAGACTGATTTTTTTATTTCACCAGAATAAGAAATGGAAATCTGTCCTTGTTGTTTTTTTTTGTTGTTGTTGTTATTGTCATTTTGTATTGTTTTTGTTTTCTTCTGTAAGGAAAAAAATTAAAGACAAAAATGAAAATAAATAGATTAATAAATATTTAATATTGTATGAAGTTCTCAAAAATCCAATAAAAATCTAAAATGAATCAAAAAATAAATTATTCTAGTTGTATATGCATATACCTATCAAACCAACCTTAGTAAGAATATATTCTGAGAATTAAGTATTTTGATGAAATTTAGAAATAATATATAAATCTTAATATGTTCATTGAATATATTTAAATTAAAATATCTAATATTGTAGTCACTAACCACTGTTCCCAGTAAACACTGTCATACTGTGATTGAAAACAGGTAATTAAAATGTTTTAAAAACAAATGTAAATGTATAATATAAAATATGAAATATTTATATTACATTTTATATTGCTTAACATATTAATTTTATTTATTTATTTAAAAAAAAAACTCTGTTGCCAGAAACTGCAATGCTAAATATTGTCTGATACTCTTGCTTGCTTAATATGAATTATAAATTACTGATTTTTAAGCTAAGGATAAAACAAACAAGTCAAGAAAGAGACTACACTTTTAGAATTCTTTTTCAAGTATTTTCTGCCCCTTAAATGATAAAAATAATTGTACTGAGAACATGTCATTCCAAAGGAAGCACTGTGTGAGGGTTCCTTATGCTCACTTGATGAAGAGATGAGATAGCTCACAGAAACTGATGTACACAATGAAGAAGAACACATGGTAGGGATGAAAAATATTTTTGCAGAATAAATCTCAAAGCCTGACAAAATAATTTTCTGTTAATTTCATACACTAGGAATTGATGATTTTTTAAATGATGAATCATTTATCTAGGGTTGTGAATACTTTATTTTTTGCTTGATTCTTTTATCTGCTTGTTCCTGTTATTGACTGATGTTTATACACCACATGTGAAAAGAAATAGAGAAGCAATACCTAAACCAAGATTGCAGGAATAATATTCTGGTAGTTTTGATTAAATATCCACAAAATAAATAAAAAGATGGTGTTATTTTTAATAAAGCAAGCATATGCATCTTCAATTTGACTAATTAATGTGTTCCTGCTTCTCCCTTCTTTCCAAGTTATATAATTTTCATCCAGGTGTGAGATCCTGTGCTTCCAAGAGATGCATCTTTATACAGTTTCTGAAATAACAACAGGCATTTCAGTGGCCGTTTCTTACAGAAGCCCACAAAAAAGTAACCTTCTTTCTAATCCAAGTGTAGTTTTGAAACTTGCTAATGCAAATTGAATTTAACAAGCACTTAAATCAAGTGCTGTGGAGAAAAAAATAAAGATGACAAATTACCAAGGAAGAAATTATTAGACCATGGAGGCAGCAAAATATATACAACATTCACAGCTGCATTTAATCCACATAAATTAGTGACTAAAATTGTGAGCTGGGGCCTCTTCCTCTCAGTCTCCTATTGAGCTCCAGTTGGAAGAGAAGAGTCCAGTCTCAAAATTGAGTGCTTGGTTAGTTTCCAAATGAACCAGAAAGGAACCAGAGGAATGAGAAAGGTGTATATTGGTGGTCTAAGTATTGAAACAATAGACTGTAGTTTAGAGAACATTTTGAGCAATGGGGCACACTTACAGATTTTGTGTAATTTGAGACTGCCGAACAAAATGTTCCAGGGGCTTTTTGTTATGTGACTCACTCTTGTGTTAAGAATGCATGATCTGGAACGGGCAGGGGTGGGGTGGGGGGAAGGGAAGGGGATATACGCCTGAACTGAATTGGAAAATGATGTATGAAATACACAAAACATCAATAAAAAATTAATAAAAAAGAAATATAATGCATCTATAAAAAAAAGAAAAAAAAAGAAAATGTGGATGCTGTGATGTGTGCTCAACCACACAAAGTTGATAGGCATGTAGTGGAACCAGAGAGATGTTTCTAGAGAGGATTCTTAAAGCCTATTGCTCATTTAACAGTGACGAAAATTTTGTTGTGGTATTAAAAGATACAGAAGAACATATTTTGATAGGTTCTTCGGAAGAGTTCGGAAAAATTGAAACCATAGAATTTATGGAAGATAGAGTGGTAAAAAGAGGACTTTCTTTTGTAAATTTTGATGATTATGGTAGCTGATAAAAATTTGTGCAGAAACACTGAACTAACAATAGGCATAACTGTGAAGTGGAAAAGACCCTTTCTAAACAATATATTCAGTTTGCTGGATCACAAAAATGTCTCAGTGTTTATACTGGCAACTTTATGGGCCATGAAGAAAATTTTGTAGGTGATAGATGTAATTTGGCTCATGGTGCAAACTTTGGTGGAGGAAGACCTTATCGTGGTGGAGGTGGGGGTAGCAGAGGTAGTTATGGAGGTGATGATGGTGGATATAATAGATTTTCATGTGACAGTGGTGGTCCTGGCTACTGTAATAGAGGAGGCTATGGTGGTGTTGGACCAGAATATGGAAACCAAGGTGGCAGATATTATGATGGAGAAGGAGGATATGGTGCTTACAATTAAGGATGAAATTTTAGTGGAAATCACTATGGTGGTGGCGGGAACTATAGTGATTTGAAAATTACAGCGGATGATAGCAATCAAATTTTGGACCTATGAAGAGGGTCAGTTTTGCTGGAAGAACTTCAGGCAGTCCATATGGTGGTACTTATAGATATCGTGTTGGAAATGGTGGGTATGGTACAAGGTTAAAAAAAAAAAACTCCAGAAAAAGGACACAGTTCTTTTCAGAAGAGAGAGAAGGTTGTTCAGGAAATCTGCAGGTGACTTTAAGACAGTTCTTCCAGATGCATTACAGGAACTATAAAATTATGCCACAGAAAGAACTATGATCCATAGTCAGAAAATTTATTACAGATTAAACATTCTTGGTCAGGAATATCATAGCCACAGTTTGCAAAAATTGAAGCTATTTATTAACACAATGTAGTGCCAACTAGGTCCATATTCCTGGAGACTTTTTTCAGTTGTAAGTTTTTCTTCTACTTTTTATTTTCATTAAATCAAGTATATTGCCCTGTATATTGTGTTAGTAGTACTGGGAAAAAAACTTTTTTTTTTTTTACTTTTAAAAATAAAAATAAATAAATAAATAAATAAATATGAGCTATAGTGGCAGACATCTCCACTCGGTTTTATATTCTATCATGATAGTTATCCCTCCTGAAGCTCAGGGTTTTATTTCTGTAAAATGAGCAAAGTATATTTGTGAAATAAAAGTACTAGGAAATAAAATAAATCTTACAGTGCCTATCATGTTGTCCTTCAAACACTGAACATTAACAGACTAAGTGAATAAGTAAGAACATGAATGGATTACTACTGTCAGAATTCAGTGGGGTACAGAAGACAGGTATTTTTTTGTGTCCCAATAACACTGCTAACTAAATCAGACTATAGAAGTTTAATAGACTCTAATGAAAGAACGAAAGAAAGAAAGGAAGGAAGGAAGGAAGGAAGGAAGGAAGGAAGGAAGAAAGAAAGAATTAAAGAAACTTTTCCATGTGGTGTGGGGAAATCAATTTAAAGTTAGTGTCAGCAGCACCAGTGAAAAATAAATTTGGTGATACAGGTCATCTCCTGACAGAGGCTTTCCATCTGGGGAACTATATTTATTAGCTTTTGCTATCAGAAAAATCCCCCACCTCCAAACATCTAAATTACATCAGCCATAATCTGATTTCTCTGAATTTATTTTGAGAGCAACAAAATCATGTTTCTATCTTCAGAGCTTATGTTGCTACCATGACAAATATCAACTGAAGAAAAATAATAGTCTCGGGAATTTAGCCTCAAACTTATGAGACCTCTTCTATGGATTCCTGACTGAATATGAAAGTAGTAAAAGTAACTACCTATGTGGTGGTTTGACTGATCCCCATTGGGTGATGCATTGTGAAACTACTTCCTCAACTGGCAACACAACTTGTGGAGGCTTAAAAGGTGGGACTTTGATGGAAGGAGTACATGGCTGGGAGTGAGCTTTGTGTGATCATAGCTTGGTCCTACTTCCAACTGACCTCTCTCTGCTTACTGTATATTCCTGATAACGTGAACTTTCAGGTTTGTCCTCCAGCCAACTTTTGCTGTGCCTCCCAGAAACGTGATGGACTTTCCCTCTGGATCCGTAAACCAAAATAAAGCAAAGTAATTAATACCACCTATTTATTTTATCAACTCTTCAGACTATCTGTTTCTAATGATCACATCCACCAGAAATGTATGTATGTATGCATCTTTAATGGTTCATTGTTTCAGTACTATTTAACTTTATTCTAAATCTGTATAGTAAAAGTATAATTCCCAAGGAGATGGAGCACTAGGGAAGTAAAGAATTCATAAAAAAAAATATGTCTTCCTAATGGAACAGTCTCCATATTATACAAGAGTGAATTTACTTCAATTCTCACTGTCACAGGAAGATAGTGCCCTCCTCATTCGATGTATCCTCTGCCCCCATGAACTTAGAACTTTCCAACATCTATAACTATGAAATATAATCATTTATTTATTTATTAAGACAAAAAGTTTTGGAAGTTTTTTAGCTTAAACTAATATATTTTTTTCTAAATTCTTTCAACTATATCAAGGGCAGTACACCCAGAGTTGAATTAATACTTATGAAATATGTGTGAGAACTATATAAAAATTTACTGTAAAACAATATAGCCTATTAATATTGACCTGTTTTTTCAGACAGTTTTAAGGAAACATGGAAACATCTGGCAGCAATTATCAATATAATAGCACATGTGGTTGACATTTACTACAGATATACTACGGAACTCTGCAATTACACTCAAAATGAATTAGCCCAGTTAAGCATTGTTATCTTGATTTTATCATTATGAAATTCATCCAAGCTCAAAATGGTCATTAAAGTCAATGCCAGAAATTGTTTGGACTCCAAACCTTAGTGTTTACTGTGTTCAAATTCTTATCTTTTTATTTCATATGTATGAGTACATTGCTCATGTCTAGGTACATACATCCATATCAGTCATACAATGCTCACAGTCCTCAGAAAAGGGTGTTGGATTCTCTAGATCTGGAGTTATGGACCACATGGGTCCTGCAAATCCAGCTCAGGTCTTCTGCAAGAGGAGAGCCATCTCTTCAGCCCTTACATCATCCAATTTCATCGTAACCTTAGAAAATTTAGAAAATCTCAATTTCTGAATTTCTCTGCTAAACACTAAGAACTTTATTTCATGTATACGGTGGTACAAGCCTTTAATCCTAGCACTTGAGAGGCATAGGCAGGCAGATCTCTGTGAGTTCAAGGCCAGCCTGGTCTACAGAGTGAGTTTCAGGACAATCAGAACTAAAGGGAGACCCTGTCTCAAAAGACCAAAAAAAAAAAAAAAATAAATAAATAAATAAATAAATAAAAAGAGTCAAAGGTAGAAACAATTCTGATCTATATTAACTGATTTTTATTAGACTATAAAAAGGAATAAAGTACCAATATTTGTTACAATATGGATGAAACAATGCTAAGTGAAAGCTGTTGGTCACAAATGACCATGTGATGCCATGTCCATGGCTTGTTCAGTTTAGGGACTCTGCAGGGACAGAAACAGGTTACTGGTTGTCAGGGGCTTGAGGTAGTCGAGGGAAAATGGAAAATAACAGATGTTGTACATGGGACTTTTTTAATTTTTTTATTAATTTTATTTATTTCTGTATGTGTATGAATGTACTGTCTGCATGCAAGTTTGTGCACCCGTGTCGTGCAATGCCGCGGAAGTCAGAAGAGGGTCTCGGATTCCCCTGGAACTGGAGTTCTCCTGGAATTTTACGAGGTAATGNTGGGGCTAGGGAGGGAGGATAGGGGTGGTAAGAAAAATAATAGAGATGCTTGGAGCTTGAGAGGCTGGAAAACCCAGAGTGTAATGTGATGTCCCCAAGACCTCATGAGAAATTCACATGCATTTTCTGAACATTAGTGAAAGTGTTGAGCAAATTAGAAGCTGTGTACTGGGGAATGTAGGGCAAGACAAAGGATACCTCCCTTTGAATGGTTGGTGAAAATGTTCCAAGTGATTCTGAAAACAAAGTAGGCTATCTCCTTTTGTATCTCAAGCTAAATACTCACAATGCTAGACAATGTGTACCCTGCTATGAGAGGGCCAATCAATGGTATAGCCAACCCCCAACCTCTAACATATATGATGTGCTGCCCAGCAAACAACCTTTATTGGTGCAGTGGAGGCACTGTTGTCTGGGGAAGGGTCAACAGCTATCTAATTACACTTGGCGCCCTCTCAATGGGAGTGAAACCATGGGAGCCACTATGAACTCAGCCAAGAGCATGGGGTTGGAGAGGACATAGAGCCAAGGGAAAAAGTGATTAGGGTCATCTCTCTAGAAAAATGAAATTTCCTGCCCTACACTAACTATGGAACCTTATATTTACAGACAAGAATATCATATGCCACTCCTTAAAAACGACTATATGCAAAAGATGGAGGATACTGCAGAATCTGACACCTAGTCAGACACAGAACATGTACATTTGAAAAATTCTCATTCCTAGGAGACACATCTACATTTGAACCTCTGCACAACAGAATAAGGGGCAGAGAGAAGATGAATGCACCACTCAATTTTCACCAGTAATGTTTCCATAGACAGTAAAGTTTGAGGGAAACAGAAGGCCACAACTAGTCAACCTCCAAAGAACGGGAGGCCCAAGAATGTATATCACTAGATGGGGCCCCTATAGTGAACTTCACTTACCCACTTCTCAGGGATCATTACATAGGAGTGGGAAGAAAGTTTATAAGAGCTAGAGCTAGAGCATGAACTAAAGGCAGCAACTTACAACCCACTGTTAACATTCACTGTGGCAATGTAGGCATCAGATACAAGTTCTCAAAATGGTGCAAGAGAAATGGATGGAGGAATGACCCTTGAGAGCATAATACAAGAGACTGAATACTGTAGGGTGAGGAAGAGTATGCCTAGCCTAGCATTCCTAGATATGTTGAGTGGACTCCAGTGGATACATTTCCTGCACAGAAGGACATCTGTCTTTCAAAGCTTGACTGGAGATGGCTTAGGGAGGCTGTTGTGATGCATGAGTTCTTGTGGGGGGTTGGGACATGGAGGAGACTCTGTTTGGGAACCACTGTATGAGATGTACAGATGCTCAAAATAAATAAATAAATAAATAAATAAATAAATAAATAAATACCTGTAATTTGCAGTTTCAGGCATGAGTACCTGTGATAAAATAAAAAAATAAAAATAGTTGATGCATATGAAAATACATTTCAGTTCCTACCATTGTGTAAAATATCAAATATATGTAATATTAAACACATAAAGTAAATTCAATTTATGGGATGAAACTTTGAAACATTGAATTTGTTGCTTTTACTCCACACAATTCCTAGGTGATTAAATTTTCATAGACACATACACCACTTTGATATAAAAAGTGACATTTTACATACTGTACAAATAGTATTTTAATTTAAGCATGATTCTGTGAAAAGTTTATTATTATCATGATTTTGAAAATGATAAAGTAAGAAATTGAAAGATCAAGTGCCTTGCTCTAATTGACAAAAATTTTAAGTGGCAGAGAAAGAATAATAACTTGGGTGAAAGTTTACCTGTATTTGAGTATTCTATTGACCCAAAGGGAATGACACTTATTATTTTATTAATTGTGATATTACTTCAAGTTCAGTGCTGGGCTTTTGAGATATATATNCTATATTATATACCTTTTATATCTATATATATATAATTATTATTTGTACTTAGTTTGCAGAAAAATCTTTGATATATATTATATATCTTTTGGAGTAATGAAACATGTATTTTACTTGAGGTTAATATGTTTTGCTCTGAAAAAAATATTAGAATGTATTTTGTCTCCTAGTTTTAAGATTATGAAATCATCCTTATCAGACCTTAATGTGAATCGTATGACTCAGCTAACTAGACTTCCAAACTGTTAAAAACCTTAGAGTTTTACTGAAGCTTTACAGTACGAATCTGTAGGACAGACAATGTCCTCTAAAACCTGAGTGCAGACTGATGAATCAGATATTGTTAGCCTTAGAACTGATCTCCAGTTTCTACAGTCACTGAGCTCTGGCATGTCCATGACATCACCTCCTGCCATGAATCTTTGCCGGTTCCTATTTCTTCTTTCCAGATATACTTAAAATGTTAAATAGACTTTATAGGTATCATTCATTCTTATTAAGTTGTAATACATATATTGTTCATGTATGTTTGACATTAATACAGCAGAGACTTCATTGTGAAGATGTTCCATTTTATTTACCCTCTATGTAAGTAATGGAAATGGAAGTAAATGACAATGGGAAATGATGTGCCCTGTAATACAGGAAAATTAATTTGATCATTTTTTTTTGAGACAGAATCTCCCATGGTCCCAGCTCCCAGTCTGTCTGGAACCTCATTCATGTAGGGCCAGGTTGTCTTTTTTTCTCACTGACATATGCCTGCTCTGCCTCCAGATTATAGGACAAAAGACATGGTCTAGCAGGTCTGGCCCTGATCATCTTATTTTTCAGTCAAAGTATTTGTATCTCATATTAAAACTGATTTATTCAGTTAGTCATGCAGCTAATAATTAAAAGGTGTAAGATTTGTAAGATAAAAATAAGTTCTAAAATTCATATGACAGCAAAATAAACTAAACACACGTTGAGAATTGGTGAAAACTGAATGGACATTTTCATTTTTGGAAACTATGGAAATGTCGTAAGTCATAAACATGTGCTTAAGAGAACAAAGCCAAAAGAAACCATAGGAAAACAGGTACATTAGTCTCTGTTTGCGTCGCTGTGATAAAACATCTTGAATTCAAATGTAAGATGCTAAACATCATTGAAATATGAAGTGATTACCCTAAGGTCATTCTGCAAATCCACTTCTTTCCAGGACCAGAAACGCCACAGCTGTGCAGCTCACCATTGTGCTTATAATCTCTCAAATAACTACTTCTATTAATAAATTTTCTCCTTCAATATCTTTTACTTTCACATTTCTGCCTTCCTATTTTCCGTATCTTCAACTTGTCCTTCCATTTTAATTTCATTTTTTAATGACTTCAAATGTGTATATATAAGGACAATATTAGCAGATAGGACAGTTATCACATGGGGCTGGAGAGGATGGCCTAGCAGTTAAGAGCAACGACTGCTCTTGCAGAGGACCTGGGATCGATCTCCAGCACCACCATGGCAGCTGAGAACATCTGTAACTCCATTCCAGGAGAACTCCAGTTCTAGGGGAATCCGACACCCCCTCTCTGACCTCCGCTACATTGCACAACACAGGTGCACAGACCTGCATGCAGACAGTAATTAAATATTTTAAAATAAATAATAAATAAATAAATAAAATAAAACAAAAAAAATTAAAAAAGAGTCTATCCTTCACTTGAGACTCTCATGGTATTTAGTGTCATGAAATAGATTTAACTTCGGTTTTGGCAGAAAAATCTGAATATATATTATATATCTTTGGAGTAATGAAACATGTATTTTACTCTGAGGTTAATATGTTTTGCTCTGAAAAAAATATTAGAATGTATTTTGTCTCCTAGTTTTAAGATTATGAAATCATCCCTTATCAGACCTTAATGTGAATCGATGACCTCAGCTAACTAGACTTCCAAACTGTTAAAAACCTTAGAGTTTTACTGAAGCTTTACAGTACGAATCTGTAGGACAGACAATGTCCTCTAAAACCTGAGTGCAGACTGATGAATCAGATATTGTTAGCCTTAGAACTGATCTCCAGTTTCTACAGTCACTGAGCTCTGGCATGTCCATGACATCACCTCCTGCCATGAATCTTTGCCGGTTCCTATTTCTTCTTTCCAGATATACTTAAAATGTTAAATAGACTTTATAGGTATCATTCATTCTTATTAAGTTGTAATACATATATTGTTCATGTATGTTTGACATTAATACAGCAGAGACTTCATTGTGAAGATGTTCCATTTTATTTACCCTCTATGTAAGTAATGGAAATGGAAGTAAATGACAATGGGAAATGATGTGCCCTGTAATACAGGAAAATTAATTTGATCATTTTTTTTTGAGACAGAATCTCCCCATGGTCCCAGCTGTCTTGGAACTCATCATGTAGGCCAGGTTGTCTTTTTTTTCTCACAGAGATATGCCTGCCTCTGCCTCCAGAGTTATAGGACAAAAGACATGGTCTAGCAGGTCTGGCCCTGATCATCTTATTTTATCAGTCAAAGTATTTGTATCTCAATTAAAACTGATTTATTCAGTTAGTCATGCAGCTAATAATTAAAAGGTGTAAGATAAAAATAAGTTCTAAATTCATATGACAGCAAAATAAATAAACACACGATGAGAATTGAGTGAAAATTTGAATGGACATTTTCATTTTTGGAACATGGAAATGTCGTAAGTCATAAACATGTGCTTAAGAGAACAAAGCCAAAAGAAACCATAGGAAAACAGGTACATTAGTCTCTTTTCTGTCGCTGTGATAAAACATCTTGAATTCAAATGTAAGATGCTAAACATCATTGAAATATGAAGTGATTACCCTAAGGTCATTCTGCAAATCCACTTCTTTCCAGGACCAGAAACGCCACAGCTGTGCAGCTCACCATTGTGCTTATAATCTCTCAAATAACTACTTCTATTAATAAATTTTCTCCTTCAATATCTTTTCCTTTTCTTTCACATTTCTGCCTTCCTATTTTCCTTATCTTCAATTTGTCCTTTCATTTTTAACTTTCATTTTTTAATGACTTCAAATGTGTATATATAAGGACAAATACTTAGCAAGATAAGAGACAGTCTATCCATGGGGCTGGAGAGATGGCCTAGCAGTTAAGAGCAACGACTGCTCTTGCAGAGGACCTGGGATCGATCTCCAGCACCCACATGGCAGCTGAGAATCATCTGTAACTCCAATTCCAGGAGAACTCCAGTTCTAGGGGAATCCGACACCCTCTTCTGACCTCCGCTACATTGCACAACACAGGTGCACAGACCTGCATGCAGACAGTACATTCGTAAACATAAATAATAAATAAATAAATAAAATAAAACAAAAAAAATTAAAAAAGAGTCTATCCTTCACTTGAGACTCTCATGGTATTTAGTGTCATGAAATAGATAATTGGTTTGTAGAACACATAATCTTATTACTAGTAAAAGAAAAGAAGGCCTTGAATTTCTGATTGCTGAAGCCCTACTACAGTCTCTACTCTCCAGCCTCCTGCTTCCCATTACAGGTTTCCTTTACTCTACTCTGCCAAGTTCAGTTGCTTGATCTTCAGAACACAAAACTCAATTTCTGTGGTGACTTCTAGTGAGATTTACTTAACCAGGTTTTCATTAAATAGCCACTGAATTGACTCAATAAAATGTTGCTTATCTTAATAAAGCTCTTTAGAGCTTTGGAAATTTGAATTTAATACCCTTTAGTGTTATTACAGCAATAATAATCTATATCCAAAGAGCAGTAAAAATCTTTCCACTTTCTGTTTAATAGAGGTAGCTTCATAACCTTCTCTTTCCATGTAATGTAGGTTTTTGAAATATCACAGAAAAGTAAAGATGTTCATATACTAAATGTATTCAAATCTCAGTGGAAACGCTTACTTACCTGAATGAGTTTTAAACTCCTAAGAGAGCAGGCTTTTCATATTCCTTCAAATAGAAATAAATATCTTATATTCATTTTCTTGGTCTTGAAATAATGTATTTTTCTCATTTATATAAGCGATCACTTTTGGTTTCTTCATGGTTCTTTAAAAAAAAAAACAGGACATTAGGTTTGATATGGTGAAAATGAGTTGACAATATAATAAGAAAATAAATATTCCCTCACCAAAGGTTTTATTCAAACCCTTAATTTAGCTTTTATATGGTTTAAACAGAGGAAACTTCAAGTAGCTTCTTGTCTAAGGAGGAGGGAGAGCTCATATTCTCAATAAGAAGTGGTTGGTTTGTGACCCACCAGTTTCCTTAGAAATGTGACATTTAGCATGACTGATACTGTTTTTGCCTGGTCTATTTTTTGATGGCGCCTAGTGTAAGGCTTGAGCACGGTTCATTATTCTGTTTAAAAATTATCTACTTTCTAGTAAGAATGAATAGAAATGAAAAAAAAATAAAGAAGGGAGGGTTGAAGGTATAAGTGAAATAAGTCATTGCCTGTCATTTTAATGAAATCTTGCCATGAGCCATCAGATCATTCAAAGAAATAAAAAAATATAACTAATTAATCCCTTGCTTCCACTTATTCATTATAAGTTCCTCCTGGTAGATTGCATAAGAAATGGTAGTATTAAGAAAATAAAGGAAATTCAAAGACATATGGATAAATATTTCAAATACAGAATTCAATTAAACAGATTCTCCATTACTGTAAACAACAGTTGCAAAGGACTTGTGTAATAATTTAGTTGTACTGAGTGGAGCAAGGCTTGGACTAAACCTGAAAGCATTTTATGTTTATATGGCTTCAATAGTATAATCAAAATCAATTCCAGCAAGCATTCATGGCTTTTTTGAATGAAAAACATTCTGTAGTGGACATGTAGTTGAAACTTTCTAGAATTTAATATTTAGTTAGATGAAAATTAAGTGTTTGTTTATAAAGGTTGGTGAAGATACTACAAAAGCACTAAGCACACCAGGATAGACACCTATGTTTTTCCCCCATGGTCTGTTGGCTGCAACAGTTTTGCTTTCAAGCTTTTCCTGGATTGCATTTTAAACAGCCAACACAAGATTTCCTCTGAGATCAAGGTTGATTTTTCCAATGCAAAGCTACCTAATGGAAACAGAAACAAACCTTTCTAGCTGCATTTCTTTACCCTCACAGAATGCAGTCGCCTACAAATCAGCTAGAAGCATCTGTCAGTAAAAGAACAGACACACTAGGAATGAAAGCACTGAAAAAAAACAAAACAACAGAAGAGAAGATGCATACCTCAAAATTGGACAAGCATGACAAATAGTGTTTAAAACGCAAGGCCAGTCATGTTCCTGGAAAAGGGTGTGCACTGAGAGATAAAACATCTTCCAGTTAAAATCCTTCATAGTGTTAGAATGGCTGCCAATGAAAAAAGGATAAGACATCTTTGAGCTTCTACTACTCAGCAGAGGAAACAGTGTCTCGTACCTCATGCATGCAACTAGAAAACAAAACACTTATTATAAAAAAAAATCACAAAGTTAGAATTGAAAATCACAGTAATGGGATTCTCATTTAATAAAATATACTTAACAAGTCATTTTCCTGGAAAGAAGAAACCTAAGAAACCCAGGAAAATCTACGATATCATAATTTCTATGTTTGGTCAACTTATACAGTTGTTACCAAATACTTGAGACTGAGAAACATAAATTTCTTTATAAGCTAAATAGATTTACTTAACTCCAGATTAGGAGGTTTGTTGTCTTCAAGTAAGAAAATGATGGCACTGGGTGCTAAAAAAGAAAAGAAAAAGTATTATGCATCAAAAAGAATAAGGCGGGGCTGGAGAGATGGCCTATCGGTTAAGAGCGCCGACCGCTCTTACAGAGGACCCGGGTTCGATCCCCAGCACCCACATGGAGGCTGAGAACCGTCTGAAGCTCCAATTCCAGGAGAACTCCAGTTCCAAGGGAATCCGAGACCCTCTTCTGAACTCCGCGGCGTTGCACGACACGGGTGCACAGAATTGCATGCAGACAGTACATTCATACACATACAGAAATAAATAAAATTAATTAAAAAAATTAAAAAAAAAGAATAAGGCACAGTGGATGGTCTTTCTTTAAAACACATTTTAGAAAGAAAATCTTTCTTCCACGAGTCACTATCAGTGACTTTTGAGGGAAATAGCCTAACGTGTTAACCATCTCTCTACCCCTTTTATGTAACATCATCTTTTAAAATTCTCAAATTAAGGACAAATTTTGAGTACTTGAACAATTAAGGAAAGATCAAACCATAGCAATATCAAACCACAACTTATCAATTCATTTAAATAAAAGATAAGGAAAATATTTTTCTTAATTCCTATTACATTTTTATATATTTCCTATCCTATAATAGTTGCTAATCAAATTTATACCCTCTCCCCATTCCATGCCCCATGCCAGCCCTCATGGATTCCATGGTATACATTAAGTCATATCCAGTAAAGCATTTGCATCTAGATGTCCTTTGGTGCAAAGTCATCTACTGGAGACTAGTCAGCCTAGCTAGAGATTATAAGTAAGTTCTACTCTTCCTCACGCTGCAAAAAGCATTCTCCAAGAGTTCCTAGGCTAGAGCCAGCGGCTGCAGATTTTCCTTGCTCCGTGTTCTGGGTTCATTTGTGATTGAGTTGGTATGGGTCTTGTACTCCATGATATCATTACCAAAAGTTCATGTGTGCAAGCTCCCAGTTGCCTGGAAGCCTCTGTTTCCCTGTATTCATGGAACAACCATGGCTCTTACAATCTTCCTGCCAACTCTTCAGCAATGGTCACTGAGCCGTAATTGGATGATGTTTGGTTTAATATATGACTCTTATCCAATATTTTGCTTTTTAACTTGCTATAACATGTATATTGCTGTATGAGGGTTTACACCCTTTTAGGACCTCCAAAATACCCACCAAGAGCAGTTTCAGAATAATCACGATCCTCAAAATGGTGAACGAATACCTTATTTTTCTTCATCCAGATTTGCCATGGTTCCTGTAATTCTGCCTGTATTTTCTGTGATATGAGAAACGCTGGCAGGAAATGACTTGGGACAGAACAAGAAAGAGTTGAGGCTGGAGAGATGGCCTAGCGGTTAAGATCGTGACTGCTCTTGCAGAGGACCCAGGTTTGATCCTCAGCACCCACATGGTGGCTGAGAGCTGTCCTTGACTCTAGTTCCAGGGGAATCCGACGACACCATCTTCTGACCTCCGCGGCATTGCAAGGCATGGGTGCACAAACCTACATGCAGACAGTACATTCATACACATACGAAAATAAATAAAATTTATAAAAAATAAGAATAGAAAGACTTATTATAGGGACTATTTCAAGATCCTAATTATTTTCTTTAGTCCTGTAACTGAATGCTATTTCTCTTTGGAGTGAAAAGAGGTAGCAGAAAGACTATATTTTTCACAGTTAAAAAATAATGTGTTATTATCAAGAAGGAAAGGAAACTTGAGGTCACCTGTACAGATGGAATTTCTCTATATTAATTTTGATGTTCTAGCACTGAGGAATAATTGTCATTTCTTCCTGTATGGCAGTTGGTCAAATGTATTTCTTTGACTTATGAAAGTTGAACAACATATGTAGTACTGTTTGTCAATTACTGAAGAAATACTGCATGTTCTATTGTGTTATTTTTCTACTGGAAATAGAAACATGTGATGCTAGAGCTCTTGACACCCTATGCCAAAACCAGCACCTTGTCAATTGAAAATACCAGAACATGTAGCTACCTTTCTCATTATTTTTGACAAAATATCTGATAGAAAAATTAAATAAGGGGGAGGTTTTAGCGGGAATATTTGACCATGATGGGGAAGGCATAGTTGAATAGCTCTGTGGTAGGAAGATTTCATCAATGATTCTCCTGTGACCAGCAATTTAGAAGCAAAGAATAAGTCCAGAAGTGGACTATATCAAACTGAAAGGCTTTTTTACTGGTGACCTAATGTTATCAGGTGGGCCTCATGTCTGTAGGTCTGAATAATTTCCTTAACTCCCTCATTAGGTTGGAACCAAATAGCAAAACAAATGAGAATTGTGAAAGACATTTCATGTTTAGATAGTAACGTTTTTCCTCTGGCTCACACAGGGTCATTGTCATCTCATGATTTAGAAATTCAAAGTACAAAAATTCCTATGTCCAAAGTCTCTCCTGGGTTTCAAGTAAATCTTTTCATTGTGGAATATTTATACATACAGACACACATGCCTGTCCGTGTGTGCGTGCACACACACAACCAGAGTAAAGACTTCCATCCCGAAAGAGAGTAATGGAGAAATATTAGCAAAGTATTAGATTAAAACAATGCTGAAATATGCCATGGTAAACACTAAGTACTATTGAACCATGTCAAACATATGAAGCAAATAGCAGTAATATCTGGACTTCAGGGATCTTATTGGCTTACGTTATCCTATTTAACTCTTGAATTTCTAGCATTCATGACCTCTCTCACAGGTTTCTCCCACATTGTGCTTAGAGTTTTATTTGACAAATGCCCCAAACTCAATCCTCCAACATTCTATTATGTGTTCACCACCCAAGATTCATATTAACAGTTTCATGCACAGATAATGGACATATCCACACACATAAACCAGAATTGTTGTAATTGGAGCCCAATTAGAATATAGATGTTTCCATGAATCATTCATCCTGCATTTCTCATGTATCTTATTAGGTTCATCAAGCTCTCTTTGAGATATAGATAGGCTCTCTTGTATCACAGGGTCACTGATCTGTATGTGCCTGATTGGTGGAACAATTCCCTAAGCCTCTCTGTTCCATCTTTTCAGGCAATCTCTTTTTAAAAGGGACAGCTTTCCAATGAGTTTCCATTTTTATGCCCTGAAACATTGTAATGTTAGGATATTTGACTAAACCACAGCTTTCCTATTTTCCCCAAACAAAGTAAACAATATATTTAACAATTACAGCCTCTATATCTGCACTTGCCTTACCTATAGACATAAACACACCCTGACAAAAATGTGTTTCCCACATTTTTCTGTACTTTCAGCTATGGATTCTCACCATAAATCTGCTAAAGATCATAGGGAGAATAATTACACTGCTAGAGATAATATGTCCAGTGTATTTTAAGTCAGCATTTTTCAAAATACCATTATACAGAGTGTTTACAGATCCGTTGACAGAATATGCTAAGAGTGGTCATTAGGCCACATTCCAATACATTCATTGATCCCTTCTAATAACTCATGAACACATTATTTTCATCATTTTGTTTAGCATTCTTATTTTATGAATATGTTTTGATATTCAGAAAACTATGAGATTTTTCTCCCAAAATAATGGCTTATTAAAGTCTGATTTTCACATTATAAGGCTTCACTATACTTCTAATTTTTTCTACATTACTCCAATAATATGAGGTATGAGAATTTTTAGAATCATATTTATCTATGGTGATCCTGTCTAAGAAGCAACTTTGGTTTCTATAACCATTACATTTCACATCACTATGACAAAATACTTCACAGAAGCAACAGAAGGTAGGGAGACTTATTTTGATTAATTATGAAGTAACCTATCATGTTAGAAATAAAATGGAGGTCTGACTTTGTGGATAATAACGTGAGCAGGCTTTGCTTTTCTTGTGGTAAATGGACCAATCATCATGGGTTATATTTTTAAAAATTTCCTGCAGTAACACAATTTTACTGCCTTGTCTTCATTTTGGAAAAGGACAATAGACTCTGACAGCCAGTGATAGTGAGAGGTGGAGTCAAAGAATTTTCCTGACAGTGAAATCTAAGGTATGGTGTAACGATAATTATTGTTTTATGACTATGAATACCACATTAATGACTATGAATTTACCACATTAAGAATTTAATCCTCATAATATGTTCTAATTTTAGCATATCTGTGACCAAAGTGAGCTCTGATTTTATTTATCTATATGATATGTAGATAAATAAATATCTTTATATATATGATATATGGTACTTCTAAATTTGAAGATAAATTATACTTAGCTTACTGTTTTTCCCATTCTTTTGGAATACTAGAGGTTGGTAAAAGTATAACCAAATCAAAAATAATTCTATGTTCTACAAAGTTGTATCTTATTTTCAACATATTTAACATCCTATTGATGTGTGGCTAACATACATTAATACACACCATTTCATATTGACAGCTTATAAAAACTACAGTGTCCTTATATCATATGACTATGTCCTAGGAGAAAATAGAATTATAATGTAAGTTTTAAGATCCAAAACTCTGGAGGTGATAGAAGAGAAACTTGGCAGCAGACTACAAGACATAGGTGTAGGAAAAGAATTCTTAAATCAGACAGCAGCTGCACAAGAAATAAGATCGACAATTGACAAATGGGACCTCATTAAACTCAAAAGCTTCTGTATATCAAAGGAAACAATAAAGGAAATGAAGAGAAAACCCACAGAATGGGAGAAAACCTTCACAGCAGATACATCTGACAAAGCATTAATTTCCAGAGTATATAAGCTACTCAAAAAACAAAGAAGAAAGAAAACAAATTAATCACTCAGAAGATGGAGCAAAGATCTGAACAGAGACTTCACAGAGGAGGAATTAGAGATGGCTGAGAAACACCTTAAGAAGTGTTCAACATCGCTAATAATTAAGGAAATGCAAATTAAAACCACCTTAAGATACCATCTTACTCCAGTAAGACTGGCTAGGATCAAGAAAACAAATGATGCCAAGTGCTGGAGAGGCCTGTGGGAAGGGGCGACACTAATCCATGCTGCGTTGGGAATGTTCTCCCTAAAACTTGTGCAGCACTATGGAAAACTCGTTTGGAGAACCCTATTAGGATTTAGACTCAAGATGATCCTGCCATTTGACCAGTCATACCACTTCTGGGTATATAACCAAAGGACTATCTTACTGCAGACGGATACATGCCACCACTTCTAGTATGTTCAGCACTCTTTTCACCGTAGCAAAAAACTGGAATCATACCCAAATTCCCCTCAACTGACAACTAGTGGATTAGAGAAACTTAGTACATTTACACAATGGAATTCTCTTGATCGGTAATTATAAGAAAGACCAACACTCATGAACTTTGCCAGGTTTTTTTTAAAAATGGCCTGGGATTAGAAGCGTTTTTCATGTTAAGTGAAGTTAACACCCTCGTCCCTAGAAAAACTATACGACCCCCCCTTAAATCGATCTCTTCTCATATGTGGATGTAGTACCAATAAACCCAGTTATAAATATTTCTTGTGGAGAGGGACGCCTATGAAAAGAACAACAATAGAAAGATTGCACCAGAACCCCCTAATACTGACTGAACTGGTGACTAAGGAAGGTTGGAGGTTTGGACGCGGGTGTATATTTGAATGGTGCATATTTAATTGACGTTTGTTCAACAAGGATCCCGTTTTTCCCAGACTCTGTCTACAGGGTACATGGTGTTTTAGGACTTTAGTAAAAGTAAATTGGCTCTTAAAACAAACATTGTGATAAGGCTGTGGGATCAAAACTTTCGGTAATGCATCTGAGTTAATTGGTGATATAAAATACTGTTGTCTACATTAGCTTTAAATAAAAACTGTATAACAATTACTTGGGATTGGTATAAACAAAATGTTCTCTATAATTTGCCTGTCATAGTAAGTTCTTACCTGGTAGCCATCTCTTTAAGTCTTTCCCCCCCTTTTAAAATTTTTTTTATTTTTCTTTATTTTATTTTAAGGGATTCTACAATTAAATGACACAGTTGTTTGCAGATAACACTGGATGTTACTCAGTATGTTATACAATTAAGGAATTGGTGCATTTTGCAAGATTCTATGTCTTCAAAATTTTGAACAACCCATTTCCGGTTCCCATGAGCCAGTTGGAGAAGAGAAGATTGTATGCACAGGCATGTTGATCAATAGGAGTCCAGACTATACTGCTGTAATCTCATGATTCACCCCTAGCTCTCCACAGCCCTTCAAATCTACCAGAATCCTCTTCCGCAGTTTGTTCCTTGGGCTTGGGGAAAGGGGCACAAATGTGTGAGAAGAAAACAGCGTCTACTTTCTTTGGAAGTTGTCATTTTGGACTCCAAATAAACTCCAGTCTGTTCAGGTTATTTCCCTTCATGGATTGACAGCTTTCACAGTGATACCCCTTTCAGTCATACTAACAAACCTCAAGCTATTGGATGTACAAGCATCCTTTATAGCCGTACACTTATTGTGTCAAGGATAAGCCCTCCTTTTGTGAGCATAGATCATCAGATGCTTGGGACGGTATGCTAATCCGCAACAACTGTGTTTTTCTCTATCAAGGGTGGACATTAGTTCTTGTGCTTATAACATCGGGGGGGCTCTTAACCACTAGAGGGCATAAGCTGTGGCATCTGCTGTGAGTTATTCCTCCAGGACGAGATAGCTAATAGCCAAATAGTTTTGGGATGTTCTTAAGATAGACACTTGGCGCCACTGTTGCACTGATCTCCAGGCTGTTGAGGTGTAGCCTATATTTTCGAGGATGTTTGTTTGTCTTTAGGGAGACCAAAATTTGCGTATTGCTGTAGTAGCTTTGGTAATGCTTCTCTGCTTTCAGGATGAACTGGGGCATGTCAGCAGAGAGGTTGACCCATCTGAACACTAAGGCATGAGGAACATCAGACTGCCTGAGACCCGGTCACTGAGCATCTCTCTGAATAATATGGGGTTACTGTATAAATAATGAGTTTACCACCAGATGCTGAGAAACCTTCCTACCTCTCCCCCCCCCTTTTCCAAAAATTTTTTTTTATTTTTTTTTGAACAAAAGGAAAACACGTGATGGTAATGAAAACCACTCCCCAACTGTAAAACAGAGCCAACTTGTTACGGTGGTAATTTCTTATAAAACAATAGGAAACTGCGTAATTCTTGTAAAAATTTAAAAAAAGATAACATATAGAAAAGAGATTTTCTCTATCTAGAGCCAAATTCAATAGTAAAGTGTTTATTAAGTTGTTGTAATTTACAGCAAAATATCTTATCTACAGATAAGCTCTGAATATCAGCAAGAATTATTCTGCCAAGGAGAGCTGGCTAGGGGATCCGGATTCAAAACGCCCCGCCTCCCCCAAATTATAAAACCTTTTGCCTATAAATGGGATATATGCAAGGAGAAATTTTCAGCAGTAAGTCTGTTGTCGAAGAACCCACGACCCCCCCCCCATGGTGTGAGCATGAAAAATGTTATTGCGACGTCACTGCTAGCATACAAATGGCCTTCTGATCCTAATGGGAGAGCGTTATCAAAGGGAGATTTAATTTAATAAACAAGCCTGACGTTAAAACAAAAATAGAAAAAAGATGTATTGAGACCACACCATGCAACTTGTACAGATGGTCTCTGGCATCGCCAGAGTGTGTACCACAAAGGCCACTAAAAATAAAGCAAATACGGTCTCCCTGAGTCAAGCACAGACTCCACCGTCAGCACCAAGCTACACCTCACCTGCCTGAAATACTGTGCAGCAGAAGAGCAAGCCATGTTGCCTGTATTATCACCAAATCTAAATGGCTATTGGCTCTCTTCCTTGGAGGAATAACCCATGGCTGATGCCACAAGCTTACATCGTTTACAGGTTAGGAGATTTATAAGCATCAGTAACGACCCTGTATATTTTAACAGTGGGAAAAATGATCTCATGGATTAACAATCTCTCCAAGCATATGGTCTATGCCAAATGGTAACCTAACACCTAAAATTAGTGCTGCTTAAATACCTATTATCTAATTGCTTGCTTCGTTAGTAGTATCGAAAGGTTATTCCTGGACAACTGTCAGCCCATTTGAACAGAAACAGCCAGAATTGTGACCAGAGTCCAAGACAATCGCTCCAATGACAGAGTAGGGACTGTTTTGCTTTCATCCACCTAGCCCCTTTTTTAACGCGTAGGGAACAATTTGCGGAGGAGGGGGAGTGATGACAGTATAAGGCTGCGATTGGGTGTAATGTGAACTTAACATGCCGATGTAGTCTGGACACTCATTTTCTCAACTTTGATTGAACAAATACAACTATCACCCCCCACTGGATGGGTGGGCTTGTGGGTGTTTGGGCACCAGCCTGCAGATTGGTTTTGCCTGAAGGATGCTTTGTACTCACTGATTTATCAATCTTCTAGCTAAAAAATGGAAAAACAAACTAAAAACTGAGACGAAACGGCATGCAGGCACCGTTATCTGTGCCGAATACTGGTTTGGGGATGGGGTGGAGGTGGGGTGGGATGAAGGGAAGGGACATATGCTGATTGAATTGAAAATTGATGTACGATCAGTGGCAAAGCATCAAAAAAAATAATAAAATCATAAAATAAATAAATTAAAAAAAATAAAAATAAAGTTTGTGCTTCCCACCGTTATCACATACAGTAACCCAAACAGCATGGTTGAACTTGATGAAATTCTGTGCCTTGATTGCCACCCTTATAGGTAGTGTATAATACACTGCTTTTTTGAGACTCATTGGGCAAAAATAAAAACCTAAAATAAAAAAAGGGGGACTATAGATAGATATGAAATCTTTTTGTCAAAAAAACTTGCAATCCCAAATCTTAAAACGAACTCGATGTTCCAACAGGCGCAGAGCCCATCACCAACCTAATGGCTGCAGAAAGACAAGATCTTTCAGTGGGTAGGACCCCTGTTGTTACCAGAAAGTGCCATGCAGAAGGCATTGACTCCTCTGACCATTAAGACGGAAGAAATGCATCAGATTGGTGCAGAACATCAGTCCACTCTTGGATCCTACTAGTAACAAACATTTTAATAATCCTAATGAAGCTTACCTTCTAGGTCCACAAATTCCGGTTTTAATACGAGAGACTTTTTAAACTCCCCCCCATAGAATAACTCGGGAAAATATGATGATAATTGAGGCTCGTTCTCCAGCTGTAGATTAGAGCCAACTCTTATGAGGTACTCGCTCTTGTAAAATCTCAGTAAACCTGACCTTCTTTATTTGACTAATGGGAATAGAAACTCTGAAAACGGATTATTCTCTATTCAGAACCACCAACTATATATGCTAGTCTCTTAAGCTATGCACTTAAACAAACATATATTAATACAGGGAGCTTCTGACATCAACAATGCGATAGTCTACCAAGGAGATGTGTTGCCAGGGGATCCAAAACCCCACAAAAGGTAAAGGCCTCCTTGCTCCCAACTGTGGCTATCTGCAGGAAGAGAATGCGATAAGGCCCTGGCTGTTGAAGAACTGATGCAATAAACATGGGAAGATGTATGGAGACCACACTTACAAGGTATAAAGTATGGTCTCTGGAAGCCATGAGCGTGTTACAAATAGGCCCACTAACACCAATATTAAACACATATAGGTATCTGCTGAGGTCAATGCAAAACTTCCTCCCGCGTCAGCCACCTAGCTACACCTCACCTGCCTGGAAATACTGTGCAGCAGTGGCAGCCATATGTCTGTATATCCCAAATCTAATTGGCTATTAGCTCTCTCCGTGGAGGAATAACCCATGGCTGATGCCACAAGCTTACATCCTCTAATGGTTAGGAGATGTTATAAACCACACGAAGACCCTGTCATACTTAACAGAAGAAAATGTAGATCATGAATTGACATACCATCCAAACATCTATGTCTATGCCAAAGTAACCTACCATAACAATTAGTACTGTTTAAATACCTATATATCTAATTGCGTGTGCTTCATTAGTAGGATCGAAAGGCTATATATTATACTTTTTAAATACCTATATATCTAATTACTTGTGCTTCATTAGTAGAATCGAAAGGTTATGCCTGGACAAGCTGGCAGCCCATGAAAGAAAATAGCCAGAACTGACTAGAGACGAAGACAATAGCTCCAGAGAAAGTAGACTGTTGTGCTTCTCATCCACCTGTTCCCCTTTTCTAAGCATAGGGAACAATCTGCGGAAGAGGGGGCGTGGTAGAATGTAAGGGCTGCGATTGGGGTGAATGGTGAAACTACAACAATATAGACTGGACACTCATTTGATTTACTTGATTGAACATACAAGCCCCCCCCCCCTGCTGGATGGTGGGACCCATGAGCTGTGTGGTTTTGGGCACAACTTCTCGCAAATTGGTTTTACATGAAGGATTCTTGTACTCACAAATTAAAACTTATTGTTAAAAAAAATGAAATCAAAACAAAACAAAACAAAAAAACAGAGAGAGATGACCCAAAGTTTCGGCAGAATGCATGATTTGGAATGTGTAGGGGAGGGGTGGGGGTAAGGGAAGGGGATATATGCCTGAACTGAATTGGAAAATGATGTATGAAATACACAAAGCATCAATAAAAACATAAAATAAAAATCAGATATGCTTAATCTGAATGTCAAAGAAAAAGGCTATTGATTATATAAATATGAAAAAAATAAGCTCATTAAAGTAACAATACAGGAAATAACTGAAAAAATTTATACTGCGGCCAATAGCAGACAAGGTAACAAAAGAGGTACCATAGTAATAAGTAGAATACAGTAATGATGGTAGTTCAGAGACATAAATATTAGGGTCAGAGAGGGTCCTTGTTGAAGGAACTTCAACTGAGTCCACTCATGAGGAAATTGTGAGGTAGAGAAAACTCCAGTTACTATATGTGAACATCTCAACTTTCCATACATCTCACTAAATCAACCAAACTACATAACTAGAAATTCCTACTCTCCACAACTGAGAAGGACTGATGATTTGTTCTAAACCAAGGAGAGAAAAACAAGTAATTTTAATAATTTTTACAGTATGTCATGTAAAGGGGAAACAGGTTTCATATCTAGGAAACATGGGCTTTCAGTCAATTTATTAAATTGTTAACAAATATACTGAATTTTATGGGAGAAGTTGGTGTTTAGCATTCTGAAAATAACTTTTTAAAATATATTTTTATTTTTATTTATTTTTGTGTGTGTGTGTATGAATGTACTGATTGCATGCAGGTTTGTGCACCCGTGTTGTGCAATGCCGCGGAGGTCAGAAGAGGGTCTCCGATTCCTCTGGACCTGGAGCTCTCCTGGAATTGGAGTTTCAGGCGGTTGTTCTCGGCTGCCATGTGGGTGCTGGGGAACAAATCTGGGTCCTCTGCAAGAGCAGTCTGCACTCCTAACCGCTGGGCCATCTGTCCACCCCCTCTGAAAATAACTTTGTAATTACTTATGTTCATTGAACATAATATTGGGCTTCATAAGGAGATTTTCATGGATGCCTACATGTATTTTGAGCATGTGTCTCATGCTTACCCACCCTTCCATTTTTCTACCTGCTTCTACCCTCCAGCTAGACCTCTTTGGCGCCCTCAAGAAATTTGTTACTAGTTTAATGCTATGCATGTAGACTATGATTCTATATAAAATGATATCAGATATGTTATACTTACCTTTCTGTGATAACTCTCTGAATAAAAGTTATAATTGCATACATTTCTTGCAAATAACTTAGTTGCTCTACTTTATGATCAAATATAATAGTAATTAATGAGATAAAAATTTGTGAAGAAATTTTCAAAAGCCCTAAGCATCAAAAATGCCAAAAAAGCCAAATTAGAATCCATTTCATCCTAAAATGAATGGCAGTTACTAAGAAATCAAATAAGGAATACTCTCAAAGATATAGAGAAATGGAAAATATTTCCAGTGCTGGCATAAACATAAATTAGTCTAACTACCAAGGAAATCAATGTGAAATGTTCTTAAAAATCAAAATAAACATTATATGACCAAGTTTTATTGTCCATTTATCTTGAGGACCCGAACGTAGTATAAGACAGAGCTTTTACATTCCTTAAATATTATTTTCATACTATTCAGTCTAGATGTACTATAGAACAAATTACATGCTCATAAACAGAGGACTGGCATTTAAGATATCTTTGAAAATTCAGACATGGTGGATGGCTCTTTTTTTAATCATGTACAAGTAGCAAGATATTATTTGTTTATAGTTTCTGATTACAAAATCACATTTATTTTATATTGTGTTATGGTCTTTTTTGAGACAGGGTTGCCATAGAGCCCCAGCTGGTATGGAACTTACTGTATAGACCAGACTGTCCATAGTCTCACAGAGATATGCCTACCTCTACCTCCCGAGTACTGGTATTAAAAGCATATACAAAATGCCCAGCCATAAAATCATATTTGATATGAAGAATAAATTGATTTTAATTAGAATCAAGATCAGGTATCCTTGGCAGAAGTTATTTCCCTGGCAACTGTGTTATTTTTCTGTTGCTGTGATGAAACACCATGACTAAGCGAATTTATAGAAGGTAGTGCTTATTTATTTTACATTTCCAGGTTTTAGACGGATTAGATTTAGAAATGGTGGGGAGGCATGCCAGAAAGAGTGGGCAGAAAGCAGAGGCTCATATTTTCAACCAGGCAAGGGTAGCAGAGAGCACCTGGAAATCTGGCAAGGTTTAAGAATTCTCAAAGTTGGCTCCCAATGACACACATCACCCAGCAAACCCACACCTTTTAAAATCTCCCAAAAGCATGCCAACAATTGGTGACAAAATGTTCACAACATGAAGCCTATGAAGGACATTCCTATTTAAACTATTACACATTCTACTCAATGGCCTCCAAAGACTCATGACCATGTAAATGAAAAAGTGCATTAATCTACCTGTAAAAGTTCCCATAGACTTTACCAACATCAACACTATTCTATGTTCAGAGTCCAAAGTCTCTGGGACTCAAGGGAATCTGTTAACGTTAAGCTCCTATAAAATTACATATTTCCAATATGAAATGGAACTGAATATACATTCCCATTTAACAAGGGAGGAGTGGGGTCATAGTGAGTATATTCAGGCCCCAAATATGACTGGAAACCAACTAGACAAAAATTAAACCAATAACTCCATGCCTGATTTCTGGGACTCCCAGCCTCTACAGCTTTGATACATGCATCATATACCTTTCCTGAGCTGGAACCACTCCTTATGTGCGACTCTCCTTGGGAGATATCTCATGACACTGACATCTCCAGAAACTCTTTGTGGTCTCCAGTGCTAACCAGGCTTTATTGCCACAGCTTCACTAAATAGCCTATTAAGGCCTCTTGGCCAATATAGGCCTTATTTTTGAAGGGAGACCTCTGCTGTAGGCTGCCTGGGTTGGCAGCACTCTGTAGCCCTGGATGCAGAAATAATGACCCTTTCACTCTTGAAACTTCCATGCCTTTAAAGCCAGCACCCTGTGCAAGACACTGGCAATTTTGGCAGCCATTCTGAGGTGGACTATCTCCCACTTCAGTTATCTTTTCTTTTATTGAGCTTTTGTATAAAATAGAATTTAATTCTGTATAAAATAAAATTTATTTTATTTTATACATCATTTCTTAATAAAATGTAGACCCCCTTCCTCCATCCTTGCCCCCCCACCACCAGAACTCATGCATTCTCCCATACATGTTAAGTTCTGTCTTGCATATTTCCCTGATTATATGCATAAGTTTACTTTTTGGCCTGTTACTTTAACAAGTCTTTGTTGTTTTCCCTTTAAATTTATATTATTCCAAAATATACATAATCTGAGAATCCACTTCAGTCATTTTAGGAGCAAGTTTTCTATGCTGGGGATTTAAACCCCTCCAACATTTACCTTTGACATGTTCCAGATTTACCTGAATGGTGGTCTTGCCCTGAAAGTGTTCTGTTTATTGTTTAAGTACAAGTCTCTAATCCTCCCCATAAACACTTTAATATCCTTACCAAAGAACCCTTGGGTTCAATATTCATCTTCCTAGTGCTCTTTTACTTTCCCAATTGTATGTACATTCAGCATTTCTTTGTGACATATTTGCTCTTTTTACTATATATCAGCATAATTTTCAACATTAATAGTCACCACCATTTCCACATTAGACCATCTTGAAATTTCCTCCATCAAAGAAATGAGTACATTGCTTTACCATTCAATCTCAGGCAAGCTGTTAGGCTGGGGACCAACAGCAGATAGACTCTGCCAAAATATCCTAGTTGTTTCCTTTTTAAAATAATAATTTGATTGATGTTCTATGTATTTCATACATCATTTTTCATTTCAATTTAGACATTCCCATTTCTCTTCCCCCCACCCCACCCCAGATCATGCATTATGCCATATATTTTTCTCAGTCTTTTTAAAAGTTTTTCTCTGCAAAGGTTTATTGTTTGGGGCAGAATTTAACTATATCTGTCCATTCTTTGACCCAGTCCTTATTTTATGTGGCTCTCTCCTTATTGTAGTGCTCCAAAATATGCCTATATAAACATATATGTACCAGAATTATTCCCTCCAGTAATAAAGTACATGTTTTCTCCAGTATATGTTTAGGAGTTCACATTTCTTCCATTTAATTTTATATTACTCTAAAATATGAATATGTATGGTCCATCCGTAGACATTAATTAGCATGGCTGAAAGTAGTAAGTTATTTCTAGGGTTCATTAAGGGATTCGCAGTTGCTTTCAGATAGAAAGAAATACAATAAAGTTGCTCAGATTCCCCTTCAATTGGGGGATTTGGTACTAGCTTCCGCAAAAGGGGGAAACCATTCCCATGAAAACTCCTAGAAACTATTAAGAGTTTCAGTAAAGTGGCAAGAAACAAAATTAACCTAGAAAAATCAGTAGCCTTTCTTTACACCAACAAGCAACTGGAAAAGGAATACAAGGAGACCTTCTCACTCACAATAGCCTCAAAAAATAATAAAAGAAATTACCTGGTGACAAACCTAACCAAAGACACCAAAGATCTCTACAAGAAAAATTGTAAACTCCTGAAGAAGGAGAGCGAAGATGACATCAAAAGATGGAAAAACCTTGCATGCTCATGGATTGGAAAAATTAATATAGTAAAAATGTCCATTCTATCCAAATTAATAGACAGATTCCATGCAGTCCCAATCAAAATTGCCATGCGTTTTTCCTCATTGTTTCTTAAGCCCTTATTACCCTCTGGAACTACATTGCTTTCAGCACTACTTTCTTCCATGCTTCTATTAGAATGGCTTATGAAACTCTTCTTACAGTATTCTTTTGGGAGTGGGGAGCAGGCCCACTCCCTGCTACACTTGGATACCAGAACCCTCACACCTAAACTGTCAGAACTGCATCTTTACTATTTTAAGCACCTCATGGCAGCATAATACAGTCATTCACAACATTCATTGCAAATATTGTAGCACTAATATCAGATTAATTTCTATGGATAATTGAATATCAATTTATTTAAGAAGAAATAGTCCTATTATTTGTGGTATAATTTGCTCACATATAATACATTTATAGCATTTTTTAAAGTTTGAAATTTAAATAAAGAAAGAATGGTATAAAATATCATTTAATTATTGTGGCGATTTGAAACATCACTTTGGGTAATTGCTGTAAAATGCAAAGCATACTCTTGTATACTACCCATTAACACATCAAATCTGTATTTTCTACCTTTACATATAGGTTGATTTTGAGACTGAGCTAATAAAATATAGCATATAATTATGAAACAAGTCTCAAAAAACTAGAATCATGATCTCTCTCTCTCTCTCTGTCTCCTCACTTCTCTCCTCTCTCCTCTCTCTATCTCCTTTCTCTTTCTCCCTCTTCACTCTGCCTTCCACACATCCTCCCATGTTTTGGGGCATTTCTTTCTCCCTTCCCAACTACTGCATAAATATGACTGTTAACTTGCAGGTCAATGATGCCACGGGCACCATTTTCCCATGAGCTTATCACACAGCAATAAACCAGGCATTGTATTTAAATTACTGTGAATTATGTGATAGTTTCTCTGTACATCTAGATAAAGATATATAACCAATGATCCATAGGAGACTTTTCCAGAAGCCCTTGTGACTTGTAAGTAGTAATAAATTTTTCAAATATGAAAAAAATAAATATCTGAAAATATTCTGGATTCTGCTACTAAGTGCACAAATAGGTAATATTGAGGCCTCTTATACATTATTTCTGGAATTTATGGTTTTCTTTTTTATTATTTTTATGTGTATGAGTGCAAAGTCTGCATGTAGGTTGGTACATCCATGTTGTGCAATGCTGCAGAGGCCAGAATAGGCATCACATTCTCCTGGAACTGGAGTTAAAGATGGTTCTTAGCCATGTGAGTACTTGGAATCCAACCCAGGTCCTCTGCAAGAACAGTGTGTGCTCTTATCCACTGAGCCATCTCTCCAGCCAGGTGTGGTGGCACACACCTTTAATCCTAGTACATTGGAGGCAGAGGCAGGCAGATCTCTGTGAGTTCAAGGCCAGCCTGATCTACAGGGTGAGTTCCAGGCCATCTGGGGCTACAGGGAGACCATGTTTCAAAAAGACCAAAAAAAAAGGTATGGTTTTCTTTATGACACATTCAGTAGATTTTTATCAGCTAAGTACACTTTGGATTATCTTTTCCCATAATCAAAGTATTGCTACTTATATACCTAAAGTTATTTCTCAGCAATGATTACAATACATTACTCTGTATGTGTATTATCCTTGTCAAGGTGTAGAAAACAAACTCAGCCATCAGATGTTTCCTATGTGATCAATCACAGTATTTTAAATGAAAACAATAATGAACATACCCACATACCAACACACACATATACACACCACATATGCATGTGACAAATGAAATGGTTCTAATTAATTAATAAACTTTAGGTATTTGTTAACCAATTTTATATTTTTAATGATGATTTGATAATTATATACAATGTGTTTTGATAAGATTCAGACAAACCTACCCCATCATCATCCCTACCCTACCATGCCTCTGAAACTTTGTGTTCTTTTGTTTTTCTTCTTTTTACAAACCTATTGTATATCATTTTTGTTTCCTAAATTCTCTTGGGTGGGGTTCCTTCCTTTAGAGGCTGCAAAGCACTCAGAACAAATGGGAGAGCTATATAAACTGGGTTTTTCTGATATTTCTCTCCTGATCAGATGGGTGTTGTGTGTTGGAGATCAATAAACCACAAGTAACCAGTCCTTTTGTTGCAAATCTTCTGATTTTCACTGTCATTGAGAACTGCAACTGATAATGTCAACCTTGACTGCTTCACAGAAGTAGAGTCAATTGGGAAATTTAACCACTGTAACATTTGCTCCCTGGTATTCTACTATTTGAAATGTACTTACTAGTACATGTCATTCACAAGTTGGGCAAGGATCAAGTAGAGTTGGTAAAGAAGTTTCCTTTGTATCCCTCTGTTCCCTTTATACTAGCATATGACTTTTCTCTTCAAGTCTTGCTGAAATAGAAGTCCAAGCATTAACCATTTTCCTTCAATAAAACCTAATCAGGAATATATGAGAGCAAACAAATATATCATGTAGATATTAACAAAAGAACCTCTAGACACAATCAAGAATACTTAAGTTACAACTTTGCTCACTCTTATCTTGCACATAGTTTCTTATTGAATAAGACACATTTCATGCATTTGCTAAACAATCAGGAGCATAGATAGCTCTAGTTTATAGGCAAGCTCAAAACCAATTCAACATCCACAATATCAGTGACTGAAGGTTGCATTATCTTTATGTCTATCCTTCGCCTTAGTATGTAAGCATAACACAAAGGCAATCAAATACAGAAGCAGAAGAAGTGAAAATAAATGAAAATAAAGGAGGATTTTTCAGCCTTTTCAAACACTGAACTTATACTGAAACATGCTGATACATACTTTCAATTAACTAGAAGATTGGCTTTGTTTCAATGATGTACCCCTCATATATCAATAACTAAGCTTTGCTACTAGAATGAAAAATGGCTTCAGGATGCAAATATTCTAATTAGATTAACTGAAGAGAAAACATTATTACTTTAGGCCAAATTCTAGTGGATTTCTTCCAAGTTAAAATGGTCATTACTAAACAATCTATATAACTTGAGGAGAAATTTTGATTAAAAAATTGAAAGTACAATGGGCCATTCAATCATTCCTATTAGGTCACTTTCAATGTTGTGTTCATTTTTGTAGGGAAACTATGCAAACCAATCACAAGCACCTCCCTAGCTTACAGCTGTGTGCTGTGTGATCACCCTCCATAAAAAGGCTGAGACTCCAATGTTATCACTAGCATGACTTACTGTGGATCGCATATACATTATCTTCTCAATACTTAAACACTGAAACACATCTTCCTGAAGTACATCCAACCAAAAGAGATACTTTGACATTATCTTTTGGGGCTACAGCATGACTATACAATAATTTAAATTATGCCATATTGTTCTAATTAGTGTATATTTTTATCTCATTAGTCATACATGATGCTCTTTATCTGTGTTATTTTACAAATTTCACTTTATAAATTCCAATATATGTATGGTAACAAAGCTTTGAAATCAGACAGTGGATGCCATAAGTAAGCCACATACCAACATAAAGCTTTTATGTGATCATCATGATAAAATATTTTGATCAGGAAAACATACAATAAAAAAATATAACTTTGAAATGACCCTCTACAAGTGGTGGGTTGGAATCCCAAACTTTGCAGGCTAAGAAAGGAGAGACATGAGTTTGGGGTCAGCATGTGCTACATAGTAAATGGAGGCTGGCTTTGGCTGCACTGTAAGGCATTGTCATTAAAATGCAATAAAACAAAAAAAAATGTGACTGGAGAGGCTCTTCACCAGTTAACAGCACTCACTGCTCTTGTAAAGACCTGGGTTCAGTTTCCAAAAACCCACTTGGCATCTAATAGTCCTCCATAGTTAATTTCCATAGAATCCAACACCTTCTTCTGACATTTTTGATTATTGCATGACACAAATAAACTTACGTGCTGTCAATACACTCATACACATAAAAAAGAAATGGATAATACATTTTTAAAGTAGGTTTGGTATTTCAAGTGAAAACATTTCTTTTGTGATGTTCAGCAATTGCACTTGACAAAGTTTAAAGGGGATATACTGTCTCTCCTGTGTAATTCCTAGCTTCAAATCTTATTTTGTGTGTTTAACTCAGAGCACAGGTGGAAGCCTGGAAACTGGAAAAGAGTTTCAGAGGGAATACAAAATGAAGTATATTATACATAAAATGAAATCAAAGAACTGGAATCTTGGAATAAGAAAAGTTTAAGCCAGAAGGGACATGAAAATATGTGGGAATTGGGTAAAAGGGAAGGCTAATCCAAAATAAAGTTATATGAAAAGGAACATGGAAGTTGACTGTCATGTAATCCAATTAAAATGTAATTGTAAGGTTGAGAGAGTATAAGTGATTTAAAATAAGGAGAATGGTAGAGATTAAGGGATTAAACTGGAATGGACTTGGAGGATGGGGGAAAGAGGAAGAAGTGAATAAATTAAATAAAATTTAACAAGAATGAAAAAGAATTAAGGAAATAGGCTACTTGGTAAGCTAATTATAAAATGTAACAGAAAAACAAGCCTTTGAAAGGAATTACCCTGCTTGAGTATAAAATGCCACTCCCAGACATTATGTGATATGGGATACCTCCTTACAAGGTATTCATAGAAAGCCTCGGGGTTCCTTCAAAGAATTATTGTCATTTTCTTTCGTTACCTACCTATTGATGAACACTTTGCACCCTTTTTCTCCTGGACCTAGAGAATTCAACTGAAAACAGGCCAGGAAGCTTTTTCTCTTCTGGGTAGTATTCACTTGTATAAAAGAGACATTTATGTCTTACTTATCACGAGACACTATATTCTGCTACACTGGCCTGCCAAGCAAGATGTGTTCACCCATGAATGACTCACAGGAAGAAATTTCAAGAATTGATATGTCTAAAGGGTGTGACTGAGGTTGTTATAGACCCTAGGACAGAATCCGTTACTGATCATATGTTAAATGGTCATGCTATCAAATTACTTCTAAGTAGTCGTGCTTATATTTGAGCTGTTGTCAAAGGTTAGCAGAGAAGCTTCTTTTTGTAGTGGGGAACAAAACTGAGAGATGCATAATTTGCTAAAGTGCTGAGAATAAGAGGCAGAGTGAAAAACTCTCCTCACTCACACACCAAGACTCAAGGAACATAGTCAAAGAACGTTTAGGAAAAAAAAAAATGTTAGGAACCAAAGGTCTAGGAGTGCTATAGGATGTTGCTTTCAGCATAACACATCACTATTTGGGGCTGGAGGGATGGCTTAGCCGTTAGGAGAGCCATTTGTTCTTGCAGAGGACCCAGGTTCAATCCTTAGCAACCACATGGCGTCTGAGAACCGTCTTTAACTCCAGTTCCAGGGGAATCCGACACCCTCTTCTGACCTCTGTGGCATTGCATGACATGGGTGCACAAACCTACATGCAGACAGTACATTCACACTCATAAAAAATAAAAAAAGTGAAAAAATAAAAAATTAAAACGACATCCTCATTTCCATCATGAACTTATGAGAATTATGGCTATGAACTCAAGATCAGCACGAGATGAGGCTAGCCAAAATCCAAGCAGATGGGAGGTACTGGCCTTTGAAAGATGTTAGAGGAAGAAAAATCATTCTCGTTTTGTCATCTTTTCTTTCTAATGAACTTAAAACAAATAGATGATACCCACTTACATAGCTGAGGATTGATATTTCTTACTTAGTCCACTGATTCAAATGTCAATCATATCCAGAAACACCTTTACAAATAGAGCAATAAATATATAACTGGGTACCTGAGTACCATCTTTTAAGTTAGTCAGCTTGGCATATTACATTAGTCAACATAGTAGCAATTAATTTTTCCATTAAAGAAGTCAGTGTAACAAACAATAATTCCCATACTAGAGAACTATTGGAAAAATAGGTTAAGGCAATCTGTAGAAAATATTTGATTAGTGTTGACATCAGCTATGAGACAAATATTAAAAGTTACTAAAACTCCCAATTTAGCATACAATATTTTGTCTACACTCTCATGTTGTTTTGGTCAAATAAGAAGAACAAGCCAGGTGTGGTGGCATGCGCCTTTAATCCTAGCACTTGGGAGGCAGAGGCAGGCAGAACTCACTCTCTGTGAGGTCAAGGCCAGCGTGGTCTACAGAGTGAGCTCCAGGCCAGCTGGGACTAAAGGGAGACCCTGTCTCAAAAATCCCCCCCAAAAAAGAATAAACCAGTATTATATAGATCAAAGGACTGAGTGATAATCAAAAGAGGTCATGGAGAAAGAAAGGATCACATAAGTTGCATAATAAAATCTTCCAGAAAGACATTCTACAGAGATGTGAGTTGGAAATATCTGAAAATTGTATGTATGAATGTTGTGGATGCAAGGAAGGGAACACTACATTTCAAAGTGTATACATTATGGAAATGAAGTAAGATTTGACAGAATTATATTTACTTTTACTGTGCTTTAATTATTATTTTTTTCCTTTCCATGTGATATAAAATAGACTGCAAATAAATTTAGATGTGGAAAAATGGGCCTGATACCTTTGTAGAAAACTTAGATTAAAATAGCTTGAATATTTTGAATGAATATGGTAATAAATGCAGCTGCAGTCTTAAAATAGGAATGCTGAATTTCTAAGCTATGTCATTCCCTCTTTAAAATATGCCTATTATTTATTGGGAAAGTTGGAATAAAATTGAAACAATGTATCCTTTGAAACTTTATAAAATCAACTGTGCACTTATGGCATTCTGTTGTAAATGCTACATATGAGAATTCATTTTCAGTACTTGGGTCCTGAAACATGAGTCTACTTAACTTTGGTTCATTGTTCATCACAAAAGAGTTTATAGTCATACGGGATGCCTGTGTGAATCCAAATGAATCAGCATTTGGATTCACATTAATGCAACCTGTGGCATTCAGGTATATTTGTGGAATTTTAAAAAACATTTACAAATCCATTCATGGGGGCTGGAGAGATAACCTAGTGGTTAAGAGCATTGACTGCTTTGCAGAGCACCCGGGTTCGATCCCCAGCACCCACATGGCAGCTGAGGACCGTCTGTAACTCCAATTCTAGGAGAACTCCAGTTCCAGGGGAAGTTGACACACTCTTCTGACCTCTGCGGCATTGCACGACATGAGTGCACAAACCTACATGCAGACAGTACATTCATAAACATAGAAAATAAATAAATAAAATTAAAAATATTTATAAAAAATTAAAAAAAAATAAAAAGCCATTCATGGAAGGTAGAGGGGAAAAAAATAGAACCAATGTCAAACATGGAATCAGTTTCTACTAGAAAATTCAATTATTAAAGTTGTGGTTCCAAATCTAATTCCATAAAAAGCTTTTGGTTTGTTACTGAGCCAAGAGGTAGAAATTCCATTATTATTATTATTATTATTATTAGTTGTAGTAGTAATAGTAGTAGTAGTAGTAGTAGTAGTAGTAATGGTAATATTCTAATAATTCTTCCAGTTAAGCAAAATAAAAGGTTGAACATTTTAATCTCTTTAATCAGAAACTGTAGCTGAAATATAATTTTCACACATAAGGAAATAATTGCCTTATTTGATATATTGTCTACTGGACTTCTTTGTCCACTAATTTTTCAATTATTTATATAGAGTCCAGAGTTTGTATCTAATATCAGTTTATGTTGTTGCAACCATGAAATAACTGCAATCAACACGAGACCCAGAATATACTTATGTGAAATATTTTATTCATAAAATTACATTAGCACTTGGGAGGCAGAGGCAGGTGGATCTTTGTGAGTTCAAGTCCAGCCTGGTCTACAGAGTGAGTTCAGGACAGCTGGGAGGCTTACATGGAGACCCTGTCTCGAAAAGACCAAAATAATAATAATAATAATAATAATAATAATAATAATAATAAATTAGTCAGGGTTCTCTAAAGAAGCAGAAGTAACAGGACAAATATATAGCTATATACAATTTATTGATTTGCTCACGTGACAGAGTTCAAGGAGTCCAACAGTAGCTGCACCACACTGGAAAGGCCGAGAGAATCCAGGAACTGCTCAGTCCACAAGGCTGGATGTTTTAGTAGTCCCAATCCAGTGCTGAAGGCCCGAATGGATTCCAGGAGATCTGCCGGTCTCAGTACACGCTGGGATCCGAAAGGTTGATCACAGCAGCAAGACAAACTCACCAGATGAGAGAGGCAAGCCGCAGGAGAAAAGAAGGGACCAGCTCCTTCTGCTATGGCCTTAAATACTGCCTGTCAGCAGAAGGTAACGCCCACATTTGGGGTGGGCCATCCCGGGTGAGGCGGTCCAATCAGAAGACACTTAGTCCAGTCAAGTTGACACCCAGGATTAACCATCACAAATAATAATAATAAATTACAAGAAATAGTCAAAACAGCATATAAAGTTTCTTTCTTGACTGCTTCTCATATCCTTAGGAAAGATTTTCAGTATTTCTGAGAAAATCGTTTAGAAAGCATTTTGTCATATGGAGGCTGTATCACTTACAGGAATGCAACTTCCCCACCTCCTCTGGAAATATGCAGTTGAGAATCTCTGTTGCTGCTTCTCTGGACTCTGAAGATTTGATTGTGAAATTACATCGTGAAATTATATTATAGTTTCATTGCTTCTAGTTGATTATTACACAGTGAATACTCTAAAGGAATTCTAGTCCTCAGAGATGGAAAACATCTGAACAGGAGGATTCCTTATTGGTATTAACCCAAAATTTCTTGAAGCTATAGGACAACCTGAGAATCTTCCTAAGGTTTCCCTGACTTCAGGGTTAGCTTAGCCATGCATCCTTCTAACTAAGCCTGCAATAATTCACAGATGTAGTACTTACTGGAATTTTACTGTATTTTAGATATGGACACGATTTCATCTTCAGACAGTACACTCTTAGTCATGTACTCATATATTTGAAGCTGTCGGTATGATAGGAAAATTCCTTTTCTTTGTAACAAATTATGTATGATAATTTAAGCATGATAAATACCCAGGATCCTTTAAATTTATGATAGTTCTACATTCACACATATGATTCATTTAGTATGAAAGTATTTTGAATACAACTATATGTGTCTTCGTTTACCTGGATTAGTTAAATCAAATAGCATAGTCTTCCTCAGAAGGCCTTCTTTCTTTCCAGTGGTAAGTTCTCCCCAACCATCCCATAAATATTATTTTGTGATGCAGTTTCACAATCTTGGAAATATTGATATTTTAGAATAGACAGTGCCTTCATAAGAGTGAATATTCCATGCACTACCAGGTATTTAGCAGTATGCTTGGTTCTTTCCTAAACTTATTTCAAACACATCAGCAAATGTCTCCAGAAAAGCAAATTTGCTCCATCCAAAAATGACTATAAGAACTACAAAGTAGTAAAATGTACCATAGAATAAATAAAAGTGAAATTAGATAGTTTGAGATATTAACTGATAATTTTATGTATATGAGATAAGAAACAAATCATAAAGACAGTATTTACATTGATTCATTGATACATACAGATGAATAGAGATATGCAGATAATACGTAATAGCTGTAGACATAACAAATACTGGAAAGAAAATAAATAATATAGATACTATATTGGCAGAGTTGAAAATTGAGCTATTTGAGGCCCATCAGTTTCTCATTCTGATTTATTTTACTATTGTTTCTTGGTTCTTAATTAACCTATTTATGTTTTCAGTTGATACTTGAATTGCTATTGAATTCATCATTTTTATGTATCTCCAGAAAAGTCAGTAGATAGACTTTTTGCCCTCTTCTTATCATAGTTCCTCAATCTTAAGAATTTTAAGCCGGGCTTGGTGGCACACGCCTTTAATCCTAGCACTTGGGAGGCAGAGGCAGGAGGATCTCTGTGAGTTCAAGGCCAGCCTGGTCTACAGAGTGAGCTCCAGGCCAGCTGGGACTAAAAAAGGGAGACCCTGTCTCAAAAATATCAAAAAACAAAAAAGAATTTTAAATGCAGAATATTATCTGCTTGACTATTCTTATCTCCATTTTAATGTAACAAGTTATTTAATGGATGGGGCATTCTTTCTCCTTTATGCCACTCCATATAAATTTTTCAGACACAAGTGATCAGAATAAAGCAAGAAACAGACAAAACGAATGTCCACTAGCAGTTTGTGTTCCAGTATTCCTCAGACAGTAAAAGACCATTCACACTCTGGTGAGTGCAAAAGAAATGTCTTCTGACTAAATGCTTTTCACTGAAAAGAAATTGGAGGTGATAGTAGTGATGGTATCTGGATTGTAATGTAAATGGCATCCATAAAACACAGTTAATACCTATATTGACTGAAGGACAAATGTAACTTCAAATTTAAATGTTATTTTAATGCAAAGAAAGGCAAGCTTTCTTTTTTTTGCTGGTGAGAATGTAAATTAATACAACAAATGTGTCAAACATTACCAAACTTCCTCAGAATGCTAGAAATATAACTACTGTATGACCCAGCAAATCCATTCCTGGGCAAATATCCCCGGATATAATAAAGCAGTATTCCATCTGCCCTTGCAAGTTTATTGCAGTTCTAGTCACAAACTAATAAAGATACGCAGTCAAATTAAAGTATGGTACATATACATGACGGAATAATATTCGTCCATAAAGAGAGGAAATCCTGTAATTTGCAACAACATCCATAGAACTGGACAGAACTTTTTGATGAAAAGAATCAGGAAAAGAAAGATACTGTATGCACTTTTTTATATGTGGAAGGTATAAAACTGGCTTCATAGACATAGGAAGCACAGTAATGTTTACTAGAGCCTTGAAAGTATTGGGGGTGGGAGTGGGAAGCAAGCTAGACTAAGGATTAAGGGTGCCGTTGGGTGGAAGGCCCAGCTTCCAATCTTCTAAACTGTAGTAGTATAATTATGGTTGAAAACAATTGCAATTGACAATTGTAAAGATTTTTTAATATTTTCAGTATAAAAATACAATCGCACGCCTTTAATCCTAGCACTTGGGAGGCAGAGGCATGCGGATCTCTGAGTTCGAGGCCAGCCTGGTCTACAGAGTGAGTTCCAGGACAGCCAGAACTGCAGGGAGACCCTGTCTCAAAAAGACCAAAAAAAAAAAAAATACAATCAATTTTGGGTGAGGCACATTCTCATTTTCAAAACATAGTGTATACATGGATTAAAAAGTCACACAATACCTTGGAAACATGTACTACTATTTTGTTAATAAAATGCAAAATCTTTTTTTTTTTTTTTGGTCTTTTTTGAGACAGGGTCTCCCGGTAGCCCCAGCTGCCCTGGAACTCGTTCTGTAGACCAGGCTGACCTTGAACTCACAAAATCTTTAAAGATGAAAAAAGTCTTTACCCTTTAACTTGGTCAATTTTTAATTGTATTTAAATAATATCCTCTCTGGTTTCTATAACATCAAGTCTTCCTGTTCAGCAATATTAAATATGTATATACATTGGGACCTGGACCTGGAGAAAGAAATGACAATAAAAGGGATGGTCGTAGTCTTTGTGTAGAACAAACGTACAGTGTTATTGCTGAGAATAAAGTTTAAAATGTGAAGCCACACTGCCTGCAATGAGGTAGGTGGGAGTCCAAGGATGATATTTTTGCAATTAGGATTGGGAAATAACCTTCATATACCACACACTTTTCCTTTTAATCAGTAATAAATCATAGAGATTATTCCAACTTTCAATAATTCTGTTACACTAAGAAATCAACAAACTCAGGTGGGAAAGAGGAACAATAAAACATTTCTTAAAAAGCACATAACTCAAAAAATTAAGAGGCATCAACCATAAAAAATACAGTTTCAGAAAAATCAATTGGTGATATTATATTAAGCCCAAGCCCTTTGTCTGCAGAGATATCAATGTTACATTTCTTTTCAGAAAGTAAGCCTAATTTTTTTGAAAATAATATTCTTAATAGCACTACTGTGGTTAAGCATAAACAAGAAAAACTATTGCATTTTCATAAATTTTCACACAATATGATATATACTATATTATATATATATATATATATATATTACAGTTTCCTTGATTTCTTAAAATATTTCCAAAATATGGTGTGAAAACCCAAAGGAAATCTATGAAAAACAAGTTTTATGGCTCTGGGGACTGTCACAGTACTACAGTATTAGCAAATGCTCTTTGCTCTTAAAATGAAAGATTTACTTGAATAATGGTTAGGAGCGGTTCTGTACATTATTTTCAAGCAGTAATTTATCTATAATATCTCTCACCAGACAGGCCATAAGACATAGCCACTTCAATAGATTCAGTTACAGAGACAGAGAACAGTTACTCTTCCAGGCAGAGGACTATGTGTAACTATGGAAACCAGAGAGGAGAAAATTACAGTGACTCACTTTTGGTGGAAATAGTGGAGTCATACCTGATTAGAATACAGAATAAATAATGAAGTATGATTTACACTGGACTAAAAACAGTAAAAACGTCAGAGTAAGTATTCTGCCAGCATGAGAATACTAATATTAAATAAACAAGATTAATATGACAGAAGAAATCTTTAAGCTGCTTTTTAAACTCTTGACATATTTATATTTTCTGCTGGAAAAGCAAATAAACAATAGTTATTTATTATGGAACTGCTGCCAGCTATTCATTATTTAAGAATTAAATTTTCAAGAAAATTAGTATGCCTCTTTACTGCTAATATACTTAGGATATTTAAAGAGATGAACATTAAAATTCTTGTAATGACTGACATACCTAAAACTTATAATAGGTATTTTCTGATCCCCCAAATTCTTTTAAATTTCAAACATTACTTCGTCCATAATATCTATCCTAGGGAAAATATTGGATTCACATTTTTTTCTTCAAACTTGCCAGTTAATAATATACCTAAAGATTATGGTTGAGCCTTTTATAGTGTTATAGTTAAACCTACACAAATGGAACTTTCTTCCATTAATTTGATACAAACAATTATGTCTCAAAGTAAGCTGCTTTCTATAATACAATAATTCTCAAACATACATTAAAAATAATAATTAAATCTGAAAATGCAAACGTAAGGCTATCAATAATTTTACACCAACTTTAAAATTGGTTTATTTTTTATAATGGATTTGTATTTTGTAATAAATATTTTTATTTGTGTGTTGCGTGTTTCATACATCATTTCTCACTCCAATTTAGACACAGTCACTTTTCCATTCCTCCACCCCACCCCAGTTCATGCATTCTGCCATACATATCTTGCATCTTTTTCTCAGTCTTTTTAAAGTTTTTTCTCTGCAGAGGTTTATTGTTTGGACATAAGTTAACTGTTTCAGTCAGTTTTTTGATCCAGTCTTTTTGTTGTTGTTCCCTCTCATTTGTTTCATTCCAAAGTATCCCTAGATATACATCACATATACACCAAAAGTATGACATTTGATGTGTGCTAATTCTAAAATATGTTTAGTAATTCATATTTTTCTCTTTAATTTTATATTATTCTAATATATGAATACATGCCTTCCAAATATATACCACAATTACAAAGTCTGAAAATAAGTCGTCAGGTCAGTTAATTCTAGAACCTATTAAAGGATTCACATTATAACAGCATAGTTGCCTTCAGATAAAAAATAAATATAACATTAAATTTTCTCAGCTTGCCATTCAACTAAGTTTTGGTGCTAACAACCACGAATGAGGGATATCATTCATTGTTTATTTTTCTGGGAATTTGTTACTTCACACAACTTAATGGCTTCAAGTTCCATCCATCTACCTACAAAGTTCATGATGTCATTTTTCTTTACTGCTACATAGAGTTCCATTGTGTAGATGTACCACATCTATCCACTTGTCACTTGAGGAACACTTGGTTTGCTTCCAACTCTTCGCTATTGTGAAGAAAGTGGCAATAAATATCAATGTGCATGTATCTCTGCCATAGGAGGAGTCTTGCAGTTATATACCTAGGAGTGGTATGACTTGGTCAGGTGGTAGGGTCATTTTCAGTTTCTTGAGAATGCTCCACAGTGCTTTCCATAGGGGTTGCACAAATTTACATTCCCACCAGCAGTGGATGAGTGTTCCCCTTTCCCCACAATGAGAAATTGGTATATATGTTAAACTGAGGAAGGGAACATATTAATAGAACAGCCACTAATCTACTCTCCTGTCAAAGTACAGTATTATTTTGCAACCTATATAGGCACAGGAACTGCTATTTTCTTGCTATTAATGATTCATTTCATATGAGTCACAGAATTCTATTCTTGGGGCTACAAAAAGTGATTTTCAAAAGTTTGTTCACAGAGTTCAATGAATACAGCTATATTTGATCTGGAATTTTTTCTTCCACATAGCCTACTTTCTGGAGCTATGAAAATGTCCTAGTAGGGATAAGGAAATACTCAATTTCCCTTCCTGCTTGGTTCATATGTATCTTATAATTAATGCTCATGGAGTTTTCAGAAACAGAGCCTTATCATCTACTTCTGGTTGTCAACCAACAACAATGGCAGGAACATGTGTCTCCATGCTTTTTAGAATTTTTATTTGAAATACTATTTCTTTCTCTATTAGCCTTATCATCTATTTCTGGTTGTCAACCAACAACAATGGCAGGAACATGGGTCTACATACTTTTATAGAATTTTTATTTTAAACACTATTTCTTTCTCTATTCTCCCCCATCTCTCTTTTAGCCATTCCCCTGAATAAACCATTCCAAAATCAGTATTCTCCATCTTTATTACCCTACAAACTGTAGCACCAATCTTCCAGGCAAGATGCGGTAGATTGTGCAATAGTGGTACGGCTTATATAAATAGCCACTTACGGGGCTGGAGAGATAGCCTAGCAGTTAAGGAAGGCGAGGTGGAACTCACTTGACTGTTGTGGGGCTTGACCCCCACCCCTGGAAGTCCCAGCTTGGGTTTCAGACAGGCACACTGACTCAGTGAGGTGCCCGGAAGGCAAGGCAAAACTGCCTTGACCCTTGGGGGGCTTGACACCTGCCCCTGGAAGTCCCAGCTTGTGCTGCAGATAGGCACACTGACTCAATGAGGTGCCAGGAAGGGAAGGTGGAGCTGCCAGTCAGGCAAGGCGGAACTGCCTTGACCCTTGGACACCTACCTGCACACTGGTCAAAGTAGCAACACAGCCCCCCCCACCATTAACCTGGTGGAGCTGTGGTGCACAGGACGTAACAGGTGCAGTATTAGCATTTATAGTCTATGCAGCCAACACTGAGGTGCCAGAACCAAAAGAAAGAAATAGACAAATCCACATGCCAAAGATGGCAAGAAAAATCATCATGGGTAAAGCACATAATAAATTCACACCAAACTCAACCAATCCTACAGAAGATTCCTACAACAACATCTCCAAGGAAAGAAGCCAAAAGACCAACTTCAGAGAAACAACTGTAGACATAGTCAAAGAAATTAGAAAACTAAGGGAAGAGAATGAAAAACTCAAGAGGAACCTAGAGGGAGATAATGACAAACATTGGAAAGAATTAAAGTGAGAAAATGACAAACTCCAGAAAATCAACTCCAGGTGCATCAAAGATCTCAACGTGAAAACCAAAACCCTGAAGGTGATAGAAGAAAAAGTTGGTAACAATGTACAAGACATAGGTGTAGGAAAAGATTTTCTAAATCAAACAGCAGCTGCAAAGGAAATAAGGTCAGCAACTGACATGTGGGACCTCATCAAACTCAAAAGCTTCTGTAAAGCAAAAGAAACAATCAAAGAAGTATAAAGAAAAGCCAGAGTGGGAGGAAATCTTCACCAGTGATTCATCTGACAGAGCATTAATGTCAAGAATATATAGACTATTCAAAAAAAAAAAAAGAATATATAGACTACTCAAAAAACAAAGAAGTAAGAAAACAAATGACTTACTCAAAAGATGGAGTAAAGAGCTGAACAGAGACTTCATCAGAGAGGAAGTAAAAATGACTGAGAAACATCTTAAAAAGTGTTCAACATCCCTAATAATTAAGGAAATGCAAATTAAATCCACTCTCAGATATTTCACTCTGATTTGACTGTCTAAGATCAAGAACACAAGAAACACCAAATGCTGGAGAGGTTGTGGTGAAAGGAGAGCACTCATCCACTGCTAGTGGGAATCTAAACTTGTAAAGCCATTATGGAAAGCAGTGTGGAGAACGCTTAAAAGACTCAGACTACCACCTGACCCAGCCATACCACTCCTGGGTGTATACCCACAGGACTCATCCTACCTGCCCCAAAGATACATGCACATCCATATTTTTGCAGTTCTCTTCACAATAGTGAACAGCTGGAACTAACCCAAATGCCCCTCAACTGACAAGTGGATGACAAAATTGTGGTACATCTGTACAATGGATTACTACTCAGCAGTAAAGAAAGATGACATCATTTGCAAGTAAATGGATAGAACTCAAAGCCATTTGCTAGGTGAAGTAACACATTCACAGAAAAACAAGCAGCAAATGGTCTCCTTCATTTGTGGATGCTACCACCAAATCTCCAGATGAAAGGAAAGTTGAACATTATTATTATATTTCTGTTTATCTGAATGTAACTATGCTGTCATAATGTAATCTGGAATTGATCCACCTCTTACTTTCAGATTCTGTAATTACTATATATGAGTAGAAAGTATGTATTCGTGGTGGACCACTGGGTCCAGTGGACTGGTAAAGGTGTCCCCAAAGGCCTTGGGAGCTAAGAGCTGAGGCCTGAACCCAGAGTGCAGAGCAAGTATTTGGTGGTCGGTTACTTGACACTCATGCTCCAGGTAGGAGTGCAGTCTGAGTGGACCCTGTGGACTGGGAAAGGTGTCCCAGAAGGCCTTGGAAGCTAGGAGCTGAGGCTGTAACACATAGGGTACCGGCAGCAACCCAAACCCTCCCCAAACTGGAACCCCTAACTGGAACTCAGGAGAGAGTGGCAGACAGCAGTGTTCAGAAGGTGTCACCCAGGTTGTTACCCAGCCAGATCCTGTAGAACAGAAAGGGAAAATGCACTATACTTTCCAATATATAACCAAAATTGAAAGCATAAAACCTAGACAAGTCAGCACTCCATTCATAAGGAGAATATAACAAAGACACCTGAAGGAATCAAGGAAAGCAATCCTTAAACAAAGTGAAGAGGCATTCAAAATTTGCATCAGAATACAGGCAAAAAGTTAACCGCATGCCGAGAGCACAACTAAAGAACAATATGGGAAAAGCACAGAAAAACTCCACACCATACTCTTCAGAGCCACTGGAGGATGCCTACAATGGGATCTCCATAGAGGTAACCCAGGACACAGATCCCAAAATAACAATCACAGATATATTCAAAGAAATCATAAAACTAAGGAGAGAGAATGAAAATGTCAGAAAGGACCTAGAGGAAGACAAGGACAAACTTCAGAAATAACTAAAAGAAGAAAATGACAAATTCTGAAAAGAGCTAGAGGGATAAAATGACAAACTCTGGAAGGAAGTGGAAACACTGAAAAGATCCCACACTGAAATGAAAAAGGAAACCAATGAGCTACAAGAAAAGTTTGAGAAGTTCCAAAAGGAAATGGAAATAGTAAGAAAAATACAGGAAGAAAAATAAAAGGAAATCAAACAGTCATCCAATCAAGAGGAAAGAATGGGAAAAAGCCTCAAGCCTCAGAAGCAGAATGGAGGAAGCAGAAAAAATGTTATCAGACTTAGAAGACAACACAGAACAACTAAAAAGCTCAAGTAAAAACTGAAAAATTTAAAAATACAGAAGAGTGGAACAACCAAGAAATGTGGGACACTATGGAAAGATCAAACTTCCACATCATAGGGATAGAGGAAGGAGAAGAATCCCAAGAAAATCGTATTGACCAGATTGTCAACAAAATAATAGAGGAAAATTTCCCCAATCTAAAAAAAAGAAAAACCCATACAAATAAAAGAAGAAAGTAGAACACCAAATAGACTTGACCTGAAAAGAACCCCCCCACCATATCATAGTTAAAATACTAGATACTTAAAACAAAGAAAAAATTCTGAAAGCCACAAAAGAAAAACATTTTACATACAAGGGAAAACCTATCAGAATTACAGCTGACTTATCACTACAAACCATGAAAGCAAGAAGAACGTGGACCAAAGCATTTCCATTGCTAAAGGACTATGTATGCCAAGCCAGATTACTATACCCAGCAAAAATATCAATTCTAGTTGAAGGAAAGAGAAAAATCTTCCATGACATAAATAAGATGAAAGAATACATGTTTGGAAAACCAACCCTTCAGAGAATGCTTGAAGCAATTAAAAGGACAGAGGAGAGGAGCAACTACCCCCAGGCATCTTGAAAGAAAAATAAACTTAATAAAAACAGAAATGCAGAGGAAGAAACCAACACAAAAATTGCAAACGTATAATAAGATGAAAGGAAGCAACATACACTTCTCAATTATAACCTTAAATATCAATGGGCTAAACTCCCCAATCAAAAGACATAGACTGGAAGAATGGATTAGGAAACAGAACTCATTAATATGCTGTCTACAAGAAACCCATCTCACCCTTAAGGATAGGCATCAACTTAAAGTGAAAGGATGGAAAAAATATTCCAAGCAAGTGGTACTAAAAAGAAAGCAGGAGTTGCTATCCTAATATCAGACAAAACAGACTTCAAAGTAGAAGCAATTAGAAGAGACAAGGAAGGCCATTATATCCTTATCAAAGGGAAAATTAAGCATGAAGACTTCACAATCATGAATACATATGCACCAAACTCTGGTGTACAAACATTTGTAACTACAACTCTACATGACCTCAAGGCACAGATTAACCCCAAAACACTCATAGTAGGGGACTTCAATACCTCCCCTTAGTCCTTTGGACAGAACACCTGGACAAAGAATACACAGAGAGACATCTGAACTGAACAATGCAATAAAAGAAATGGACCTCACAGACATCTTCTGAGTATTCCACCCAAGAACCAGAGATTATACCTTCTACTCAGCACCCCACGGAACATTCTCCAAAATTGACCACATACTTGGACACAGAAAAAAACCTCAACAAATACAAAAAAATTGAAATAACATCATGCATTCTATCAGACCATAGCACAATAAAGCTCAATATCAACACCAGGATAAGCCTTGCTACCTACATGAACACATGGAGACTAAACAATAAACTCCTGAATAATGAATGGGTCAAGGAAGAAATAAATAAAAGTATTCCTGGAACTAAATGACAATGACAATACAACACAACAAAACCTATGGGACAATTTAAAAGAAGTCCTAAGAGGGAAGTTTATATCCTAGGGTGCCTATATTAAAAAAAAAAAAATAGGAAGAGCACAGAAAAATGAACTAACACTGCAGCTAAAAACACTGCAATGACAAAAACAAATAAACAATAAACACAACAGACAGGAAGAAATAACAAAAATCAGAGCAGAAATCAATGAAATAGAAACAAAGAAAACAATACAAAAAAATCAACAAATCCAAAAGTTGGTTCTTTGAGAGAATAAGCAAGATAGACAGACCCACTAGCCCAGTTAACCAAAAGAAAGAAAGAACAATTCCAAATAAATAAAATTCAGGATGAAAGGGGAAATATCACTACAGACAGTAAGAAGATCCAGACAATCATACAGGAATATTTCAAAAACCTATACTCTACTAAATTCCGAAACCTAAGAGAAATAGATGGATATCTGCAATTCAGGGAATCACCAAAGGTAAACCAAGAGGAGTTTGACAGCTTAAACAGACCCATAACATATGAAGAAATTGAAAATATAATAAGAGACATCCCAAATAATAAAAAAAGCCCAGATCCAGACGGTTTCACAGCAGAATTCTATAAAACATTTAAAGAGGACTTGCAACCATTATTACTAAAACTGTTCAGAAGGTTATAAGCAGAGGGAAATCTCCCAAATTCCTTCTGTGAAGCCAAAATCACTCTAATACTAAAACCAGGCAAGGATACAACCAAAGAATAAAACTACAGACCCAATCTCATTAGTGAACTCAGATGCAAAAATACTCAACAAAATATTACACACCGTATACAGACCCACATCAAAAAGATCATTCAACATGATCAAGTTGGATTCATACCAGAGATGCAGGGATGGCTCAACATAAATAAATCAGTAAATATCATAAAACACATAAATGGACTGAAGGACAAAAAACACACCATCATCTCAATCAATGCAGAAAAGGCCTTTGACAAAATCCAGCATCACTGAATGATTCAAGTATTAGAGGGAATTGGACTAGAAGGATCATTGCTCAACATAATCAAAGCCATATATAAGAAATCTACAGCCAGCATCATCCTAAATAAAGTTAGAAGGATTCCCCACAGGGGTAGGAACCCAACAAGGCTGCCCCTTGTCACCACTCCTCTTCAATATAGTGCTTGAAACACTGGCTAGGGCAATAAGGCAAGAAAAGGCAATTAAAAGAATACTAATTGGAAAAGAGGAAGTGAAACTATCCCTTTTTGCAGAAGATATGATAGTTTACCTAAGGGATGCTAAAAACTCCACAAGAAAACTCCTAGAAATGATTAAAAGTTTCAGTAAAGTAGCAGGTTAACCAAAATATCAGTAGCCTTTCTTTATACACACAACAATCAACTGAAGAAGGAATACAAGGAGTCCTTCCCACTCACAATAGCCTCATAAACAATAAAATACCTAGGAATAAACCTAACCAAATCCATCAACGATCCTTAAAACAAAAATTATAAGCTCCTAGCCGGGCATGGTGGCACATGCCTTTAATCCCAGCACTCGTGAGGCAGAGGCAGGTGGATCTTTGTGAGTTCAAGGACATCCTGGTCTACAGAGTGAGCTCGAAGCCAGCTGGGACTAAAGGGAGACCCTGTCTCATAAACACTAAAAAAAAATTTATAAGCTCCTGCATAAGGAGATTGAAGAAGACATCAGAAGATGGAAAGACCACCCATGCTCATGTATTGGAAAAAATTAATATAGTAAAAATGTCCATTTTATGCAAATTAATATACAGATTCAATGCAATCCCAATTAAAATCCCAAGACATTCTTCACAAGCTTGGAAAAAAATTCTTAAATTCATATGGAACAACAAAAGACTCCAAATAGCCAAAGCCACCCTGAGTGAAAAGAGTAATGCAGTGGGGATTTCTATACCAGACATCAAACTATACTTCAGGGCAATAGTAATAAAAACAGACTGATACCGGCACAAAAACAGACCTGTAGACCAACGGAATAAAACTAAAGATATAAATTTGAGCACATACAATTTCAGCCACCTCATATTTGACAAGGGGGCTAAAAAGACTCAGTGGAGGAAAGACAGCATCTTCAGCAAATGGTGTTGGCAGAACTGGATCACCACTTGTAGAAAAATAAAATTAAACTCCTACCTCTCACCCTGTACAAAAATCAACTCCAAATGTATGAAGGACCTCAATGTGAAACCAAAAACTCTAAAGCTGATAGAATTGGTTGGCAGCAACTTACAAGACATAGGTGTAGGAAAAGACTTTCTAAATCAGACAGCAGCTGCTCAGGAAATAAGGTCGACAATTGACAAGTGGGACCTTTTTAAACTCAAAAGCTTCTGTACAAAAAAAAAAAAAAAAAAAAACAAAAGACAACAGATACTGGAAGTGAAGAGAAACCCCCAGAGTGGGAGGAACGCCTTTCACTGCTGATTAACCTGCCAGAGCATTAACCTCGGAATATATATATCCTACTCAAAAAAACAACGAAGAAAGAAAACACATTGATTCATTCAAAACGATGGAGTAGAAAGCTGAGCAGAGACTTCACAAAAAAGAATTAGAGATGGCTGAGAAACATCTTAAAAAGTGTTCAACATTTGCTAATAATTAAGGGAAAGCACATTAAAACCACTTTAAGATACTATCTCACACAGATAAGGCTGCAAGGATCACGAAAACAAATTGATACCACATGCTGGCGAGGGTGTGGGGAAAGGGGAAACTCATTCACTGCTGGTGGGAATGGCAAATTTACAACCCACTATGGAACGCGTCTGGAGAAACCTTAAAATTTCGAAATGAGCCTACCACCTGACCCAGCTATACCACTTCTGGGAATATATCCACCAGACTCTTCATACCACAGAGATACATGTACAGCTATGTTCATTGCTGTTCTCTTCACAATAGCAAATAGCTGGAACCAACCAATGCCCTAAACTATGAGTGGTTAGAGACAATGTGGTACATCTACACGACGGAATTCTATGCAGCATAAAGAAAGATTACATCTGAAATTTACAGGTAAATGGATGTAAGGAAAAAAATTATCTTAAGTGAATTAAACACAGTCCCAGGAAAAAAACATGAGGAATGGTATCCTTCTTGTGGATGCTAGCACCAAGAACCCAGTTGTACATATTCCTTGTGGGGAGTGATGTGTATTGGAAAAGAAAACAACAAACAAACAACAGAAAAGACTGCAATAAAGAACTGATGAAATGGTGAATCTGGTGGGGTGGCGAGGGTTGGGAAAAAAAAAAAAACCCCCAAAAAAAAAAACAAAAAAAAACAAAAAAAAAAAAAGGGGGGAAAAAAAAAAAAAGAAAAGGAAAAAAATAAAAAAAAAAAAAAAAAAAAAAAAAAAAAAACAAAATCCCCCACACCAAAAAAAAAAAAACAAAAAAAAACAAAAAAAAAAAAAAGAAAAAAAAAAAAAAAAAAAAAAAAATAAAAAAAAAAAAATAAAAAAAAAAAACCAACGGGGACGTGGGTCTACATTAAATAAAACTATAGTTAAATTGATTGAGTTTAACTGGTTTCAAATTTCCCAAATTGTATATATTATATATATTATATATCATATATATATATATATATATTATACCATGACATGCAGCCCACACCACCAAGTCATATTACAAAATATCATATCTAAAAACTATTAGGGTCGATAAACACTTGCACCTATCCTAATATATAAATTATTTGTCTAATTATTCCATATTGTCAACTTTCTTTAATTAAAATCCAAGATGTTAGCCTTAAATGACCTTATATTTATAAGACAATTATTGCTTCACTATCTACCTTAATATTTTGTAATTAGTGTTCTGAGGTTTATTCAGTAAAGGGCTTACTTCCAGAACTAGGGGCAGATAAAGGCCTGGATAATATATATCTTCAAGAAACAAAGAATTACTGGTTATATATCTATGATGCTAGGTAAGTAGGATGTTATACACTATTGAGTGCTAGTAATTTATCAACATAGGATCATGGCTTTTATGAGGATTAGCATATTACTCATCATCAGGGCTAATAGAACTAATATGCCCATGAATAGCCCTCTGAAAATTGACAGTTTAATACTTTGTCTCAGATTAAATTACAGGAAAAAATAATGATCAATTGGAAGACAAGCCTTAAAATTTCTGACAATTATTAAAACATCTTAAATTTAGTGTATCCTGGGGGCTGGAGAGATGGGCTCAGTGGTTAAGGACCACTGACGCTCTTTCTGCAGTCGATTCCCAGACCCTCCTGTCTTGTAAATCCAGGTCCAGGGAATCCAACACTTCTCTCTGAATTCTGTGGCATTGCATGACATGGGTGCCACCAACCTACATGCAGAATAAAATAATCTAACAAACACAACAAAAACATAACTAAAAAAAAAATCTTACTAAGTGTATCCTACTGTCGAATCCAGGGAATATTCAGTTTACCAAAACAATAAGCTAGAAGTGAAGCAACCTATTTTTGAGCTGTGTCAAATTGCTAACAAGATTAATAATAAAAACCAGTATTACATATCCAGCCTAGTTCGTAGTACTCTAGACACTAACATATCAAAATGATAAAGACCAAACAATCACCAGAACAATAGCAGTGAGATAAATGCCAATTAAATAGCACAGTGCTAGTCAGAGCATTCGCACATAAATGTCTAAAAATATGTTTAAATAAAGGTAGAACTTCTCTAAAGACATTCTTGCAGGGTGGATGGATGTTAAGTGGTTAAGAGCACAGAATGCTCTTGCAGAGGACTAGGTTCAATTCCCAACACCAAATGCGTGTCCAAAACCCGTTTTAACTCCAGTTTTCCAGGGGAATATGGCACCTCTTCTGACCTCCACCGCATGCATGACAGAGGTGCACCAACTTACATGCAGACAGTAAACTCATACTCACATACATAAAAAAATAAAAAAGAATATAGTTAGATAATCATAAAACTAACAAATAAAACATTTTGTTTTAGTGTAATGGAATTGTTAATTCTGAAAAAATATCTAATCAGACTAAGCACCGGGCACTGCTTGCACTGAAGGACAAACACAGATATTTCAGAAGATAAAAATTCTAAATGTTGTGTTAGAGCAAGAAACCCTCAAAGCAGAATATAACTTCAAGTGAGAAAGCTGTGATGTACCTGAGAAACAGGCTTCCAAGAAATTAATGTCCAGGTCTTGACGCAGCTACCATAGGAATAATAGGTCAACAATTGACAAATTTGACCTCATCAACCACAAAGCTTCTTGTACAGCTAAAGAAACACAAGGAGTGAAGAGAAAAAAACACAGACTGCGAGAAAATCTTCACCAGTGCTACATTAGACAGAGAATTCACATCCCTAATATTAAACTACTCAAAAAACAAGAAGAAACAAATGATTACTCAAAGATGGAGCAAAAGTTTCAATTCCACTAGAGTGGATGAGTATTCCCCTTTCCCCACAACCTCCCCAGCATTTGGTGTCTTTGTCTTTTGATTTTGGCTAGTCCTTATTGAGGGATGATATCTTAGTGTGGTTTAATTTGCATTTCCTTAACTATAAGGAATGTGAACACTTTTTAAGATGTTTCTCAGCCATCTTACTTCACTTGTGAAGTCTCTGTTCTGCTCTTTACTCCCTTTTGGTAAGTCATTTGTTTTCTTACGTATTGTTTTTTTTTATTAATTAATTTATTAATTTATTTATTTTATTTTTTTATTTTTTTTTTACTTTTAATACTTATTCAGTTTGTGTGTTTCATACATCATCTTCAGTCCGGTTTAGAACATTCCCCTTCTCCCTGCCCCCATCCCACCCCAGTTCTGCCTTCTGCCACACTGTCTTGGATCTTTTTTGCAGTCTTTCCAAGGTTTTTCTCTGCAAAATTTTGTTGTTTGGGGCAGAATTAAAACGTTTCAGTCAGTTCTTTTGATCCGTTGTCTTAGGTTCTTGTTATTCCCTCCCCTTTGTATTGCTCCAAAATCCTATATAATCATCACATATCTATCAAAATTATTACAACTGAGAATATTACTGTACGTTAATTTCTGAATATGTTTAGCAATTCAATTTTTCCCTTTACTTTTACTTACTCGTAAAATATGAAATTACATAGTCTTCCACCCATATACAGTAATTACAATGTGCTGAAAATAAGTGGAGGTCAATTCTAGAGCCTGTTAAGAGAGTCTCATTATAACATCACTGTTACTTTCAGATAAAAATAATTATAACATAACATTTGCTCAGATTGAATTTCAAACTAGGGATTTGGTGTTAGATCCACAAATGAGGGAATACATATCCCACCCCCCCTTTTTTTGGGTTTGTTTATGAGATGGTGTTACCTTCACTTACATACTGGGTTCATAGTTTCCATCCGTTTTACCGAAATCTTCATGTGTCAACATTCTTTGTCATCTTCCCTTATGTCTGCATAGAACCCATCGTGTAGACCTGTACAGTTCTGTTATCCCTAGTCAGTTGAGGGGCATATTGAGTTGGTTTCCAGCCCCCTACTTTGCCTTACTTTGTGAAGAGAGCTGCCTAATAAACAATGGACAATATGCGTGTATCTTTGCATGGATGATTGTCTTGGGATATATACCCGAGTGGTATGACTGGGTCAGATGGTAGATTAATTTTGAGTCTTTTAAGGTTCTCACACTGCTTTCCATAGTGGTTGTACAAGTTTACATTCCCACCAGCAGTGAATGAGTGTTCTCCCTCTCCCCACAACCCTCTCAAGCATTTGGTGTTTTTGATTTCTTGAACTTAGCCAGGTTTATTGGAGTCAGATGATATCATTAAAGTGTTGCTAATTTGCATTTCCTAATTATTAACGATGTTAACACTTTTTAAGATGTTTTCAGCCATCTTTACTTCCACACTGGGGAAGTTTCTATTCAGCCCTTATCCATCTTTTGAGTAGGTCATTTGTTTTCTCAAGTTTCTTTGTGTAGTTCTATATTCCAGAATTAATTTATTTTTTATAGGGATTCTCAATATCAAGATAACACAGTTGTTTGCAGATCGCATTGATGTCACTCATTATGTCATACAATCCCCAGGTAATTTTGTGCAACACCAAGGTTCCCTAGACCAGTTGGAAGAAGCTTGTATGCATCAGACATGTTGATCAATCAGGAGTCCAGACTCTATTCTGTTAGTCTCATGATTCACCTCACTATCTCTCCACAGCCCTTACCAATCAACCATGCCTTCTCTTCCGCAGTTTGTTCCCTGGGCTTTTGGAAAGGGACAAAGTGGTATGAAGAAGAAACAGTCTCATTCTTTGGAGTCGTCATTTTGGACTCCAGTTGTCATGTTGTTTCTTTCATGGGCTTGACAGTTTTCCCAGTGATACTCTTTTTAGTCATATTAAACAAAGCACAAGCTATTGGTGTACAGGCATTTAAGCAGTACCACTTCTGATGTCAAGCTAAGCTGTGAGCATAGACACAGATGCTTGGGATGGCATGCTAATCCGCAAACTGTGGTTTCTCTATAAAGGGTGACAGTTCTCATTGTGGCTACAAATCGCCCAACCACCAGAGGACCACAAGCTTGTGGCATCAGCTATTGGTTATTCCTCCAAGGAGAGAGCCAATAACCAAATGAGATTTGGGATATCTCATATAGGACACTTGGCTGCCACTGTTGCGAAAAAGCAATATCTCGAGGCTGTTGAGGTGTAGCTGTGAGGTATTGATCGGCGGAGTCTTAGTTGTCTCAGGAAGACAATATTTTGCTGTATGCTTTAGGGACCTCTGGTAACTCTCTCTACCTTTTTCAGAGGCCAGTAGTACACTAGCAAGTGATGTCTTATAACATTTTTCATGCTCACCAACCAGGTCTTCAACAACAGGACTTACTGCCTTACTCCTATCAGATATCCTATTTTTTACAGGAAAAAGGCCTTTATAATTTGGAGGAGCGGGTTTGAATCCCCTAGCCAACATCTCCTAGGCAGAATAATTCATTGCTGATGTCAGAGCTTTCCTGTAGTAATATATTTTGCTTAATTAGACAACTTATAAACACTTTACTATTGAATTTGGCTCTAGTTAGGGAAATATCCTTTCACAGTTCCTATGCCTATCAATCAGTTAATACGTTATGCCTGTTTTATAGGAAATTACCACTGTAACAGTTGGCTCTAGTTTAAAGTTAGGGAGTGGTTTCATTACCATCATGTTTTTATTTTTCCAAAAAAAAAGGGGGAGAGGTAGGAAGGTTTCTCAGCACCTGGAAGGTAAAGTTCATTAGGGTCCATTATAAACAGTTAACCCCAATATTATTCAGAGAGATGCTCAGTGTCCGTGACTCAGTCAGTCTGATGTTCCTTATTCCTTAATGTTCAGATGAGTCAACCTCTCTGCTGGCATTCCCCAGTTCATCCTGCACAGCCATAAGTTTTATATTTTCAAGTAACTTATATATACTGGATGTTAATGCTTTCTCAGATGTATCAGTGGTGAAGGTTCCCTCCCACACTGTGGGTTTTCTCTTCACTCCCTTGATTGTTTCGTTAGCTGTACAAAAGCTTTTGAGTTTCAATTTGCCTGCCAACTGGGAATTTGGTGTTAGTATCCACAAATGATGGAAACCCCACAAATAAGGGAAACCATTCGCCTTTTTTTCTGGGACTGTGTTACTTCACTTAGTAAAATTGCTTTGAGTTCCGTCCATTCACCAGCAAAGTTCATGATGTCATCTTTCTTTACTGCTGCATGTAACTCCATTGTGTAGATGTACCATATTTTGTTATCCAGTCATCTGTTGAGGGGCATTTGGATTGGTTCCAGCTCTTTGCTATTGTGAAGAGAGCTGCAACAAATATAGCTATGCATGTATCTTTGCTGTAGGATGTATCTTGTGGGTATATACCCAGGAGAGGTATGGCTGGGTCAGGTGGTAGGCTCATTTTGAGTTTTTTAAGGGTTCTCCACACTGCATTCCACAGTGGTCGTACTTTATTATTACTCTTCATTGTATCTGAAACAACTGTGCTATTCCAATGTGAACCTCTAAAAGGGCTCTAGAGTTGCCCTACCACTTATATCCACACATTGTAATTACCATATATGGATGGAAGACAGGCAGTCATATTTAAAATAAATAGAAAAAAAGACAGAGAGAATGTAAAGTTACACATCTTTATACCTGCATGCAAATTTACTGTTAAAATGCGACTCTCTAAATGTGTTTAGAAATCAACCTATAGTTTATTTTCAACATTTGTAATTTTGACTTATGTGTGGAATGTATATATGCATATTTTGGAATATGTAAAATTAAAAAAAAAGATGGAGTAAAGAGATCAACAGGAGAACTCCAGTTCCAGGGGAATCCGAGACCCTCTTCTGACCTCCGTGGCATTGCACAACACGGGTGCACAGACTTGCATGCAGACAGTACATTCATACACATACAGAAATAAATAAAATAAATAAAAATAAAAAATAAAAAATAATAAAAGAGACTTCAAAAATGATGAAGTAAAGATGGGTGAGAAACATTTTAAAAAGTCTTCAAAATCCTTAATAATTAAAGAAATGCAAATTTAAACCATTCTAAGAAATCATCACACTCTGATAAGACTGGCTAAGATGAAGAAAGCAAAATACACCAAATGCTGGTGGAGAGGTTGTGGGGAAAGGAGAGCACTCATTCACTGCTGATGGGAATGTAAAGTCATACAACCACTGAGGAAAGCAGTGTGGAGAAACTTTAAAAGACTGAAAATGAGCCTACCACCTGACCAAGCCATAACACTTCTGGGCATATACCCACAAGACTCATCCTATTACAATATTTCATGTACATGTATGTTTATTGCAGCTCTTTTCACAATAGTGAAGTGTTGGAACTAACTCAAATGTCCCTCAACTGAGGACTGGACAACAAAAGTGTGGTACATACAGCCATAAAGAAAGATGACATCATGAGATTTGCAGGTAAATGGATGGAACTGGAAGCCAGTATACTAAGTGAACTCATACAGTCCCCAAAAAACAGATAAGGAATGGTTTCCCTCATTTATGGATGCTAGTACCAAATCCTCCAATTGGAAGAAAAACTTAGCAATGTTATTGTTATATTTCTTTCTATCTGAAAGCAACTGAGATGTTATAATGTGAATATATTAATGAGTCCTAGAATTAACTTACCACCTACTTTCAGGCATGGTAATTAATGTACATGGATGGAAAGTACATATTCATATTTTAGAGTAATAAAAATTTAAAAGTTGTAAAATCGGTAAAACTGCCTTCTTTAATTGACTAATGGACATAGAAACTGTAAAAAGGATTATTCTCTATTCACAACCAAATATAATGCTAAAGTCTCCTTAAGCGATGCACTTAAGCAAAATATATTAATACAGGAGCTCAGACATCAACAATGGATTATTCTACCAAGAAGATGTTGGCCAGGGGATCTAAGCCCCCACAAAAGGTAAAGGCTCATTGCCTCCAAACTGGGATATCTGCAGGAAGAGAGGCCATAAGGCTCTGCTGTTGAAGACCTGATATAAACATAGAAAAGATGTACGGAGACCACACTTGCAAGTATACAGATGGTCTCTGGAATGCCAGAGAGTGTTACCAATGGCCACTAAACCAATAAAGCAAATATAGGTCTCCTTGAGTCAAGCAAGACTCCTCCTACAGCACCAGCTACACGTCATTTGCCTGGAAATACTGTGCAGTAGTGGCAGCCATATGTCTGTATATCCCAAATCTAATTGGCTATTAGCTCTCTCCTTGGAGGAATAACCCACGGCTGATGCCACAAGCTTACATCCTCTAATGGTTAGGAGATGTTATAAGCCACACGAAGACCCTGTCATACTTAACAGAAGAAAATGTAATTCATGGATTAACATACCATCCAAACATCTGTGTCTATACCAAAGTAACCTACCATAACAATTAGTACTGTTTAAATACCTATATATCTAATTGCGTGTGCTTCATTAGTAGGATCGAAAGGCTATATATTATACTGTTTAAATACCTATATATCTAATTGCATGTGCTTCATTAGTAGGATTGAAAGGTTATGCCTGGACAAGCTGGCAGCCCATGAAAGAAAACAGCCAGAATTGACTAGAGACCAAGACAACACCTCCAGAGAAAGTAGACTGTTTTGCTTCTCATCCACCTGTGCCCCTTTTCTAAGCCTAGGGAACAATCTTCGGAAGAGGGGCATGGTATAATGTAAGGGCTGCGATTGGGGTGAATGATGAAACTACAACAATATAGACTGGACACTCATTTGATCAAGTTGATTGAACATACAACCCCCCCCCCTGCTGGATGGTGGGACCCATGAGCTGTGTGGTTTGTGGTTTGGGGCACAACTGCTCGCAAATTGGTTTTACATGAAGAATGCTTGTACTCACAGATTATCACTTGTTTAAAAAAATGAAAACAAAACAAAACAAAAAAACAGAGAAAGATGCAGAAAAGTTAAGGCAGAATGCAGGATCTGGGATGGGTAGTGGTGGGGTGGGGGGAAGGGAAGGGGATATATGCCTGAACTGAATTGGAAAATGATGTATGAAATACACAAAGCATCAATAAAAAAAAAAGAAAAATCTGAACCCTTAACATAAGAAAAAAAAAAAAAAAGAAGGGATTTGTGGATGAAACTGATCAATGAATACCAAGTTGGTTACATACAGCATGATGCTTTTGGAGTACAATTTTACAGCAGGATGAATATAGATGTGATATTGCATGCCTTCCAAAAGCCTCAAAGAAGGAACTGTGCAATTTTGTTCAGAGCTGTGGAATTTTAAATCCAAAAGAAATTATACATGTTTAATGACCTCAACATGTTCAGCAGTTTTAAGTTTTAACAATGTATACATGCATGAAACATCATGTGACCCTATTAATATGTACAACTTTATATTTGTGTATGTCAGCCAAAATAAATTAAATTTAGAAAAAAGACTGAAAAAAAGATGCAGGACATATATGGCAGAATGCATGAACTGGGGTGGGGGGAAGGAAAACGGGACTATGTATAAATTGAACTGAAAAATGATGTCTTAAATACACAAAAATATCAAAAAATTATTATATTAAAAAAGAATTTCAATATAGATCAAATAACAGAACTTTGTTGTTAAGTAAATGTTAATCATTATATAAACTCTTTCAGAGGGAAAGCATTTATTGGAATAAAATTATGGAATAAAATTATGGTAATTTGTTTAGTAAAAAATATGAGTAATCATTTGAGTTAGAAACTTAGAAAGTGGAAGGAACTCACAAGAATAGACATTACCAATTCCGGTGACACTTCCACACAAAGATTTCTGAACCATTACCTTATTAAACCAGAGACAAGGAGAAGAGCTTATTCAGAATTTAAAAGAATTTCAAGTCATATTACCTGCCATATTCAAGGATGAACAAAGTTATCACCATGTATTCCTTACTCAAGTTAAGATTCTTGGGGGCAAAGCCCCAGTCACACTGGATCAGAAATTCAAATCACCATTAAAATCCTCCCAGGATGAGGTTAGAAATCCAGTTAAACTTTGATGTAATTCACTAGTCTGATACTACTTAATATACGTGTGTTCAACAAAGTAGTTTTGAAAAAAAATGTCCACTGACCAAGACATTATCTGGTCCTCGACCATGGATCTCTCCATATCTGCTTTTACCAGAGGAGATCTGCTTATGATTGAGCCCATTAACTTTTCATCATGGACTGGGTGAAGAAGAGCTTCTGAAAGTATGTCCCTCCCTGAAAATTAATAGAAAGTTAATAGTTACTGAAAAGGAGAATATTTTTCTTCAGTGGTGTAGACTCACAAGAGACTATCCTCCTGTGAGTAACCCCAACCAACTTTCCTTTTTAGTAACACGAATAAAACTCATTGTTTAATCAAGGAAAACATGAATGGAATGAACCCTTTGGTCATTTGTTCATGTCTTATTACTAAAAGTTTAAACAGTACTTTGGTTCTACAAACATTCTTTTAGAAGTTTCTACTGTATCTTATCTGTTAGGTGTAGTAAGGCAAAATAACAGTTTAGAAAGTACCCAAGGAAGACAGAAATTCTGGACTGTCCTATGAAAGAAAGACTGATCTTGGACAGCAAATGCTTTCTCAGGTGCAGGAGGAACTGCCTGTTCAGGATTGTAAACTTGACTTGTCCCTCTGAAGGAAAGTGAGAACCCAGGGTTCCAGATATAATTCTCAACAACCAGCTGGCCTTGGCTATAAAAGGGGGAGGTGGGAATGAGGGCACAGAAACAGGGAATGGTAGGGGACGGCTGCTCATCTTGTGCAGATGTTACCAAAGTGCCTGCCTTGACCTGGAGATCAACAGGAAGGAAAAGTTAGTGTCAAAAATCCTGTAAGTGACCCCCTCATAAATTCACTTTGAGCGAGCCCAATAAATCTGGGTAGAATCTTCCAAACTGTGGTTTTGGGACAATCTTTTCTCACTTTGCCTTTGTGACAGGAGAGGGGAGGTGAGTTACCATGTGTGTAAGTCTCTCTGGGAAGGAATTTCAACAGCCTTTATTCATATTTATTCATGTTTACAACATTCAGAATTCAGGTGGAGTAAGTATCCATTCTGAAGAAGGAAATGTATAACTCTATGTGTTTACAAAGTTGGCCTGAAGATGTAAAACAGTCTTAAATTTTGTTATAATTCAGTTTATAAAGTATCTGAGCTGTGATGATGGCACATGCATTTAATCCCAGAAATCGGGAGGGAGATTTCTGTGACATCAAAGTCAGCCTGCTCTAAATCTCAAGTTGCAGGCCATCTATCTACCAGGGATACCATGTCTCAAAAAGAAAAAAAAAAAAAACACTTAGAAAAATATCTTCCCTCTCCATTCAGTTATTAAGACCTCCAAATAAGCCATTATATTTATAACATATTTTTGTCTGACCAAATAAGCCAAATAAGCAAAATTTTAAAAGCACTATCTGAAAACTTTGCTATACAGAGTGAGCCAATTTGATAGTTTCAATGATAATTTCAGCTCCCTTGGGTGCTTCAGCTTTCCTTGCCTCCAGAGTGTGAGGCGGTCCATGATTTTCTAGTAGATAGAATAATATGGACTAAGAGCCAGATTGCATGAAAGTAAAGGACTGGGTTTGGTGGGGAGATTTTTCTCTGGAGTCTCACTATAAAAAAGGAAGTTTTCAAGTCTGATTTTATTTTTGAAAATCAAATGCAGGAACTTAGTCACTGATCTTGCCAACAATCAACAAATAAACAGGGCTTTTCATTTGACAACCTTCAAACAAAATAACTGGATGTTCCAATTAACCACATGAGCTTAGATGATCTTAGTCTTTAAAGTAAACCATATGTCAATCAGAAGTCTGATAATTGCATTTTCGGAATGCTATGATTTCTGACCTCAGAGAATTTTACACTAATAGATATATGCTATTTAATACCTTGATATTAGTGGAGATAGGGACACAAAGCAATCAATAGTAAATATAGTGAAAAATAAATTCTTCATAGATTCAAATGCCTGAATTATTTTTAATGTTTCGTACAAACAAATATATAATAAAACAAACATATTTTATTATGAAACTTATAAAAATTCATAATAATAAAAATGTTAAAAATTATGATTATTTAGATAGCATATTAGTATTACCAGTTTTTAATTTTCCAACTTCAACTGTGCACTCTGTAATTTCAATGTGAAAAAACTGAAAATGTTATTAAATGGGCAAGTTGGGCATTGTATATTCTGGAGAATATTGACCAAATATGTGCAATCTCATTATTAATAACAAGATTCACCATAACATTTTATATAAGTCTTCAGGTTCTGAAAGGATCATATTCCATACCTCTGAACGATGAAAAAAGCCATTACTGGGTAACAAGTTAAAACTTATTGACTCCTGATAATGTTTAGTGCAGAAGAATGTTTTTTACAAGTTCCAGAGTAAAAAATACAGTCGTAGCTCTTGAGCCATGTAGTTTTGTATGCTTCATATCCCTAAGATAAAGTTTTGAAAAGTAGTAAGTGCAAACTACAGTGAAGCCTTAACTCAAAATATCGTCCCTTATAGTTCTGGAACAAGGCCATGCCATCTGCAGCAGAACAATATGTAGCTTTTCTAAATTGGCTCATAGAATATGGGTTTTGGTTCAGGTGTAACACCTGACAGTGATTCATTAAATGTTCTGGAGCCAAAAGGCATGATTTGGCTCCATTTATACTGGCAAAGGCAAAGGTCAAATGCAGAAGAGCTACAATTAGGTATATGATAGAAACATACATCTTGGATTAGGCAGCATCATCATAGAGGGCACACATCATCTTTACAAGTAGACAGGAAATTAGTCTAAATTGGGATGAGAAATGATGTATTGAATACACAAAACTTCAATAAAAAATATTAAAAAAGAACAAGTAGGCAGTTAGATGTGACCATCACTGCTTCACAGGTGAATCTACCTTCCATCTTCTGCATGGCTTCCTTGATGTACAGATAATTGAGCCCCTAAAAAAAACTCAAATGTAGACGAACTCAGTAATGTGCATTGTCTATAATTTATGCATCCACACACATTTTTGGTCTACCATAAAAGAAAATAGAAATGGCACATGACAGCTATATGATAGAGTCATGAGTAATGCATACTGGTCTGGATGGATTGTTGCAGTACTCTTCATAAGAACAAAGAGCTAGAAACAATCCAAATGGCCCTCATCTGACAAGTGGATAAAAAAAATTGTGGTACATGTACACAGTGGAATTCTATGTAGCAGTAAAGAAAGATGTCATCATGAAATTTTCAGGTAAATGGATGGAACTTGAAGCCATTATGCTAAGTGAAGTAACACAGTCCCAGAAAAACAAATGGTGAATGGTTTCCCTTATTTGTGAATGCTAATACCAAACCACCAGTTGACGGGCAAACAGCAAATTTATTATTATATTTCATTATATCTGAAATCAACTGTGCTATTATAATGTGAATCTTTTAATGGGCCCTAAAATTGACCTATTACTTACATTCACACATTGTAATTACCATATATGTATGGAAGATATATATTCATATTCTTAAAAAAAAGAATTTAAAGTTGTACTTGTTTTTACCTGCATGAAACTACTGTTAAAATGTGAATCCTTAAATTAAATGTAAATCCTTAATTCTTTTTGGAATTAACCTGTAGTTTGTTTTCAGAATTTGTAATTTTGATTTATGTGTGGAGTGTATATATGCATATTTTGGAATAATATAAAATTAAAGGGAACAGAAAGAGAGAAAAAAACAACAAATATCTTATTAATAATGTGGGGCTGACTTTATGGCCATTGCATGATTAATACATCCTTCCTCCATTCTCAAAGCTTACACATGAATGAGAACACTGAAAATATTGAAAATGTCATTATTTGCATATATGCTTACTGAGTAAATACTTATTTGTAAAATCTAGTATAACTTTTAAGTTAATTGATAAGTAATGAAAAGCAGTCTTGTAAAGAAAACCCTAAAGTGATTCAAGATGAATCTACTTCCGGAATAACAATACTCTAGGTGCTTGTTCATCAAGCAATATATATTAGCATGTGCATCTTAAGTGCATTTATAAATCTTCTTCAATATCCACAGGGACATTGATGTATACTAAGCAATATTTTGGCCCAAGGAAATTGCTCAGTATATAACTTTGTTTTTTTTTTACATTGGAGCATAATACCCTGAGTTTGAATATCCAGCATTTATGTAAAATGGTGGACATATCTACAAGACCCATAACACCATCATTTTTATGGGGGAGTGGGTGGGTCAGTTTCCTGGCTATAGAATCTAGATGACAATACTAATCTGTGATTCATTGAGTGGCAAAGTCTCAAGGAAATAAAACTTAGAGCAATAGAAGAAGACATCTGATATCCTTTCTTCCCCATACTTGGGCACGCTAGTACATGCATATCTCTTTTTTTTTTTTTTTTTTTTTTTTTTTATTTTTAAGACAGGGTCTCCCTGTAGCCCCAGCTGTCCTGGAACTCACTCTGTAGACCAGGCTGGCCTCGAACTCACAAAGATCCGCCTACCTCTGCCTCCCAAGTGCTAGGATTAAAGGCGTGCATCTCTACCTCTCTCTCTCTCTCCATCTCTCTGTCTCTCTCTCTCTCTCTAACTCTCTCTCTCTCTGTCTGTATGTATGTATGTGTATGTGTGTCACAAACACAAATGATAGAGAGAGCGAGAGAGAGAGAGAGAGAGAGAGAGAGAGAGAGAGAGAATTCTTATTACCTGATTCTTTTTAAAATTTTATGTTCTATGAAATACAAGTGAAGAAAAAAGGTGTATATGCTGGAAAGCTTCATTTGGTTACTTGATTCATCTGGGTGGGAGGAATCCCAAATTAGGAATTCCCTACATTGGATTGACCTGTAAGTAATAGATGGGGCCATTTTATTGATTAGTGAATATTATGGAAGGACCCTGCCCACTATGAATGGGTGCCACCTGGAGGCAGATGTTCCAGTGTTGTATGTGAAGCAGGCTGACTATGCTTCAGTTCCTACCCTGAGCTCCCTTCTAGGCTTCTTTATGTATTAAATTGAAGGTGAAATAAACCCTTTTCTCCCCAAGGTGTTTTTCACGATTGTTTTATCACAGCCATAGAAAGCTATCTAAGAGAGTATACAAAAGGCATATATTTGTTGTACAGGGATAAAGTTATACAAATGGAATGAATGAAAATAAGTAGAATACCACTAAACCACTGAAGAAAGTTTATTTACACCAGGCTTTCTGGGAGCTGACATATAAGGAAGAAAATCGCCTTAGGAAATAGAAAGACAATATATCAGTTTATACAGAATTTTGTTGATTCTGTTGACAAGGTTTGGACTTGACTCAGAGAGATTAGTGTCATATTGTTGTTTGCCATAGTCAAAATTACACTTACCAATCATAAGATAAGTTAAAGACATCCAAAGGAAATAGCCATCAAGTTATTAGTGACAAGAATGTTGAAACGGGAGGAATCATAGATAAGAAGATTATAAGGCCTTAGTTTTAAAATAAGTGCTTTGGATGATTAATATTATTGCTAATAACCATAACATAATTACAGGGTAAACACAAAGTCACTTGAGGCTTTTGTAAAAAGCCTAAAGATTTTTACAATTTAAAAAGAGCTTTCTGACTTCTAGGTTAGAGAAAGAGTTTTTCATACAACCTGTTTTGGTCAAACCAAACTATTGCTTCTTCCACAAACTCTGACTAGTATTTTAAATTACATGACCCCTTCTCCTCTTTCATATCACATGTATTATAATATTCTTGTAATTCTATTTTATGAAGCTATATGAGTATATTTTAATATTTGTATTGTTCACTATGTATGAAATACATATGCATCTTTATAAGTAGTTATAAAAAATATTGATTGGCTGAGCCATTGACCTGATGAGACACTGAATTTTCTTTTCTTTAGAACTCTCAATTTACAGGAATAATTTTGTACTCAGAATCATTTTTCAGTGGGAACAATCCAGCCTTAGTCTTTTGCTTCATAAATGTAATGGTTATATAATAGTTTTTCTTTTTATTTAATTACAAATGTATTTTATTTATAACATTAAATGATACTGTTAAAGAAGAACAACCAAAAACATGGAAAAAAGTTGTCAAAAGAGAGCTACAATGTGATGCCACCTATGTAAACCTTCAGTATCTCAAATTGTATTATTTTTAGTGAATATATATTTATATATATATATATATATATAATATAAACAAGGTAACAATGGCCCATTAAGCAGTTTTTCTTGTATATAAAATTATTTCTGTAATAAAATCATATTTCAATGATTAATCGTGATACCAATAATATTGTCTTTTACTATTTTATATGTATTCAATACATTATGTACATATTATTAGTATATGTTGATATATGACTAAGAGTATTTCACCCACGGTTTTCTTTTATAAACTTGTGTACCAACCCAATTTTCTTCTTCTATGAATATGAGGGTATTATTAGGGTATAAGAAATTTCTGTTGCAATATTACCTAATATATAATTGAATAAATAATTTGATAGAAAACCAAAGAATGTGTTCTGGTTACAATGTTAAATATTGAATAGGTTATAACTCATCATATTCTAAATCAATGTATTATTCTCTTAAACCTTATATTCGTATAAAATATAACTTGCTTTATTTATTTCTAGAAACAATACATTTTTCCCAGGAATGGGGTTTTACTGTGGGGTATGCCGCCCATCATGGAACTATATTTTAATATAATAATGTATGTGTTTATTGATTTTTTTCTCTTTAAAAATATATATGTTAGTATATATATATATAATATATATATATATAATTTTTTATTAAATCTACGCTTGTCCCACCCATCCCCCCCCCACCCCAGCAGAGTCATGATTCTGCCAAACATGCTTTTAACTCTTTCTCAGTCTTTCTCAATATTCTCCATATGGAAGTTGACTGTTTTGGAAGGGTTTTCTTTTCAGTCAGTTTTTGATGCAGTCCTTTCCATTGTTGTTGTTGTTGTTTCAAATGCATCACCTCCAACTGCTTTGAACAAAATCTCAAGGGGCCATGCACAAAAAAATTCTTGCAACTAGGTAATTGGCACTAGCATCCACACAGATGAGGGATACCATCGTCCATTATTGTTCTGGGACTGTGTTACTCACTCCCGCATGTGTCCTCTAGCTCCAGTCATTTTCCTGCAAAGCTCTGGATGTCGTCTTGCTTTACTGTTGCATAGAACTCCATTGTTCAGATGTACCACATTTTCTCTATCCACTCATCAGTGAGGGCATTTGGGTTGTTCCACTCCTTGCTATTGGAAAATAGCTGAAATAAACATGGCCATGAATGCATCTCTGCGGTGGGGTGAGTGTGAAGGAACATGCCTAGGAGGGTACGGCTGGGTCGGGGGCAAGTTCATTCCAAGTCCTCCCAGTGTTCTCCACAACTGCTTTCCATAGTGGCTGCACAAGTGTTACATCCCACCAGCAGTGGATGAGTGTTTCCCTTTCTTCACAACCTTCCAGCACTGGTATCATTTGTTTTCTGATACTAGCCAGTCTTATGGGAGTAAGAGGATATATTAAAGTGGTTTTTTAATTTGCATTTCCTTCTTAATTATAGCGATGTTTACACTTCTTGAGATATTTCTCAGCATCTCTATTCTTCACTTGTGAAGTCTCTGTTCAGCCTCTTTGCTCCCTCTATTGAGTGGGTCATTTGTATTCTTTCTTCTTGGTTTTTTTGAGTAGTTTATATATTATGGAAATCATACTATACTTGTCAGATGTTTCTGTGGTGAGTTCTCCCACTCTGTGGGATTCACTTCACTTCCTTTATTTTTCTTTTGATGTACAGATGCTTTTGAGTTTAATGAGGTCCCATTTGTCAATTGTCCATCTTAATTCTTGCAGCTGCTGTCTGATTTTGGAAGTCTTTTCTACACCTATGACTTGTAGTCTACTCCAACTTTTTCTCTATTACCTTCAGAGTTTGGGGTTTCACGTTGAGGTTTTTTTGATCCATTGGAGTTGACTTTATCAGGGTGAGAGGTAAGGGTTTAATTTCATTTTCTACAAGTGATTCAGTTTTCCCAACACCATTTGCTGGAAGATTCTGTCTTTTCCTCCATGGGGTCTTCTTGGACCCCTTTCAAATATGAGTTGGCCAAAATTGATGTACTCAGGTTTGGATCTTTGGTTTTGTTCCATTGGTCCACAGGTTTGTTTTTGTGCCAATCCCAGGCGGTTTTTATGACTATAGCCCTGTAGTATAGTTTGAAGTCTGGTATAAAAATCCCCCCTGTAGCTCTTTTCACTCAGGTATGTTTTGGCTATTTGGGGTCTTTTGTTTTTTTCAAAATGAATTTAAGGACTTTTTTTTCCAAGCCTGTGAAGAAACTCTTGAATTTTGATTGGGATTGTATTAAATCTATATAAGAGTTTTGGTGAATGACATTTTTACAATGTTTATTTTCCCAATCCATGAGGATGGGAAGTTTTTTCTATCTGCAATTTCTTTCTTTAAAATTTAAATTTTTGTTGCGGAGGTCTTTTTGGTGTCTTTGTTAGGTTTGTTTCCTAGAGTATTTTATTGTTTTTGAGACTATTGTGAGTGGGAAGGTCTCTTTGAATTCTTTCTCCTTCCTCTGCTTGGTAGTAAAGGCCATTGATTATTTTTAGGTTAATTTTGTATCCTGCCACTTTGCTGAAGGGTTAATCATTTCTATGAGTTTTCTGGTTGATTTTTAGCATTGCTTAAGTAAACAATCAAATCCATCACAAATAGGGATAACTTCACCCCTCTTTTCCAATTAAATCCTCTTTTAATTTTCCTTTTCTTGCCTTATTGCTCCAGCAAGTGTTCAAGCACTATATTGAAGAGGAGTGGTGACAGGAGGCCAGCCTTGCGAGTTCCCATCTTTAAAGGAATTTTGTCATTTCCCCATTTAGATGATATTGGCTGTGGGTTTCCTGTATATGCTTTGATTACAATGAGGAATGTTAACCTTCATCAATTCCTTCTAGGACTTTAACAGAAAGGATGCTGGATTTGTCAAAGGATTTTTCACATCAATGAGATGATGGTGTGGTTTTTTGTCTTTCATTCCGTTTTATGCGTTTGATCATGTTTATTGATTTTCTTATTTTAACCACCCTGATCTCTTGTATGAATCCAACTTGGTCATATGGAAGATTTTTTTTTTTTTTTTTTTTTCTATTTGTTTTTTTGTTAGAATTTTTGCACCTGTGTTCATTAGGGATATGGGTCTGTAATTCTCCTTTTTAGTTGTATCTATCTTTGCCTGGTTTTCATAATAGAGTGATGCAGGCTTCATAGAAAGAATTTGGGAGAATGTCCCGTTATTGGATCCTTTCTAAACAGTTTCAGTAAATAATGGTGTAGGGTCTTTTTGAAATGTTTTTAGAAATCTGCTGTGAAAACCGTCTGGGCTGGACTTTTTGTTAATTGGGAGGTGTTTCTTATTATAACTTCAATTTCTCATGTATTATGGTCTGTTTACGCTGTCAGATCTCTTCTTGAGTTTCAGCTTTGGGTGATTTCCCAGTATCAGATTTACTCCATTTCTCGAGGTTTCAACCTGTAGAATATAAGTTTTTGAAATATTCCCATATGATTTTCTGGATCTTTTTTTGTTGTTGTGATATTTCAACTTTTTATCATGGGTTGTATTGATTGGAGTTGTTCCTTCTTTCTTTGGTTAACTGGCACAGAGATCACTCTATCTGTGTTATTCTTTCTAAGAACCAACTTTTGGATTCATTGATTTGTTTTTTATTGTTTTGCTTTGTTTCTGATTTTCACTGATTTTGCTCTGATTTTTGTTATTTCTTCACTGTCTGTGGTCTTTAGTGGTTCATCTTGTTTTTCCTCCAAATACTTTTAACTGTTAGGTTAGATATATTCACTTGTGTGTGTTCTGTTTTTTCTAGTGTAGGCACCCAGGGCTATAAACTCCCTCTTAGGAACTGCTTTTAGTATCCCATAGGTTTTTTTGTGTGTGTATTGTCATTGTCATTAGTTCCAGGAAGTGTTTTATTTCTTTTTATCTACTTCTTGAAAACATTAAGTTTTCAAGAGTGTGTTATTTGTATCATGTGTTCTTGTAGGGCAGTAGGATATCCATTGGGTTGACATTTATTGCCCCTGGGGGCCGTGCTTCAGCTGGTCTCAGGAGATCTCAGATCTGATTTTTTTCAATCTTGGTTCAACCAATTTATAAATTCAAATACTAAGCGAGTTTATAGTTTTGTTATAAATGATTATAGTAAAAAATTATCATACTATCCTGAAATTAAACAAACACAATTACAAAGGAAAATAAATTAGAGCTATAATCATAATATATTTTGAGGGAATTGATCATTTATTTAAATCTTGACAGATCTCTAATTGCCACAGCACTTTGTTCACAAGAAACAATGAAATTTCAAGACAAATTAAAAGTGATGTCAGCAATATATATCTCCAATGGGCCACTGTTATAGTCACTTTTCTGTTGCTGTATAAACATCATGACCAAAGGAATTATATAAAGAGGGAGAGGTATTATTTGAGCTTAACGATTGACGGTTCCAGGGAAATAGAGTCCAATGCGTGGGAGACATAGGCGGCTGGAGCGAGAGCGGAGCAGCAGGAGCTGAGGGGTCACATCTTAGCAATAGCACAGGAAGCAGAGAGAGAGACAACTGGAACAGCACGAGCTCCATTAAACTCCTAAGCCTGCCCCAGTGACATACTTTCCCTCTACCATGGCCACACCTGCTAAGACCTCCAAAAAACAGTGCCACCAATGAGACAAATGTCTGAATATTTTGGAAGCCTAGTGGAGAGACACCATTCAAACCACCACAGCCTCAAATAAACATTTATAGAAGCTATTGTTTACATCATTTCTAAAGTGGTACCTACATCATTTTTATCTACATCATTTCAAAGTATTAGTTGAAATAGCACCTGCTTATGGATTTAGTGCTACAATATGCAAAAATATTAAATCAGTCTGATTTTTCAAAAAGCTTCATGTTCACTTGTTCATTTAGTGTACCATCAATGTTTAATTTACTTTAATAAAGAACAAAAAGAAAACAATAGAATTAAGAATAAATATAAATTAACATCATGTATAAATCTCATTTTAGATTTGTTTTATTATAATACTCGAATTCACTTATTTATCAAATCAGTTTCATTATTCTCAAAAGTTATATATGTATACAAAGTATCTTGAAGATGTTTACACCATTTCAAATTCTCCACTCTTTCAATACAACTTTTTATTAGTTAGTAACATCAGGGGAAGTCATTATCAATCCTAAGAGGTGGCAAAGTTACTTCTAGTGTGTAATGGAATAAGCAGTAGCAGGCTAAGGTAATAAAGTGATTATAATAATCTTGAAATTTGAAATAGAGTGACTACATTTTATGCTGTGAGTAAAAATATTGTGTTTCCATGTGACCAGTATATGCTTTTGTTGAGAACACATTCTGAGATGTTGGAGTTATCTCTATTTAAAAGACTAATTACAACCCAGCATGGTGGTGACTGTCTTAAAACCTAGCATTCATGAGGTAGATATTGAAGCCATCTTCACTACAGAAAGACCTTGTGGCTACTGAGTGACACTGTGTCAAAAAGACCAAAAAAACAAAAGAAGTTAATACATAGTTAATTACTAGTTGCATTAAAAATTGCAAAAATGTCATAAAGATGGATATCCAAATTTGTAGACCACATTATTAAAACTATCACAATTCAAACAGGCAAAAACTGAAAAAAAAAACACTGGTTACCTTAAAGACACCATTTTTTCCCCTAGATAGTTTTTATTAAACTAATTTCAACAAAATTTTTTGGTCTTTTGAGACCAGTTGTCCCTTGTAGCTGAAGCTCCACTGGAGCTCTCTATGTAGGACCAGCCAGACTTCGAACTCAAATAAATCCTCTGGGTCTGGCCTCCAACAGTGCTTAAGATAAGGCATTTCATCTCTCGGTAATCATGGTTATCATGTATTTTTATAACTAATTTAGTATAGATTATCAATTCAATATAAGAAGTTAAAAAATCAACTATACTACTTAGAAGGACATTTCTTAAGGAAATTATGTGTATATTTTATTTCTGCCTGCCACATCAGGGATTTGTTAGTCTTCTCTTTGTACAGATTATCATGTAGCATTTTTTAGACCCATTTCCTCAGCATTACTAAACATCTTATGAAGAACACAGAATCTTTGATGTTACCACTAGTACAGAATGTGTTTCTAGTAATCCATACTTGGCCAAAAAAAAATAAAACCTTGAAATCCAGGTGTAGTTGTGCATGCCTTTAATTCCTAGCGTTTGAGAGTTCAAGGACAGCTTGTCTACTAGCAAGCTCCAGGCCAGTAAAAAGATTAATGTAAAATCAGAAAAGAAAAAAAAAAAAAAACAACTTGAACAGATTATACTTGTGCTTGACCTCTGGCTTGGATATAATATTTAATATGTGTAGATAAATTAACTATTACGACTCCTAACACATAATCAGACAGCCGTACAACACTACATTACACACCACACGATATACAAACATCAACAATGGGAGCAATGTAGCATACAAGATGTGTCAATCGAGAACGTTCATTCTAGTTCAGTGTTGAGGGGGCGCACTTGCTGTTGCACCAGTCTTACTGGTCATCCTGTGAGGGGGACCTACTCATATGAACCTAGCTACTGTATAAAAATGTATAGGACGCTATGTAAACCCAAGCAGACAAAAACTCTGCATAGAACTGTGGAAATGGACAACACCAGAGCCAGAACGATTCAAGCATGCAGAGATGATTATTGCTGGTGAAGGACAGTTGATCTTCATAAAGGAGAGACTCTTCATACCCTTACTAGATCTCAGTGGATGAAATTTCACGAGGAATGTTTGGGGACATACGACTAGATTCAATAGGCTTAACATCAATTGACAGAATGATGTAAACCCCGTGGGACATATGGTGAGAGTGCAGGGAGAAAGGGGTTACAAAGATGATTATGATTGTTTGGCATGAAATCAATAAATTCAAAAAGAAATAAGAAAAAGAAGTTCAAATCAGGCCTGTCCAGTTTCATATAAAAGTTTCTTAAGCAGCTTTGGTTCAAGGCTTGAAAGATTAGGGTTTAGACATTAATGTTCTCAAATTAATTATCATTTCTTAATCTCATTAAAAACAAACTCAGAGTTTTTTCTCATGTCAAAAATCCAACTGAATTTGAAAACCATGGACTGAGAGATGGGCTCACTGTTTAAGTATTGGCTGGATTTGCCAGAGGACCCAGGCTTGGGTCCCCAGCACAAACACAGTTGGCTAACAAAATCCATGACTAAGTTCCATCCTCCAAGAAGCTCTTCTGACCTTTAGGTACATTGTGTGAAAAGTGTGCACTTATATACATAACAAGTAATAGAACTCATGCAAATAATATAGTAATAATAACAAATAAAAATCACCTAATATTATAAAAATGATATAAAAAGAATGTGAACACAAGAAAGTTTATTTTCTGATGAAATATTTGGTGTAAATCATTTGCAGATAAAATTTGTCCTGCCGGGCTGGAGAGATGCCCTAACAGTTAAGAGCACCGATGCTTTTGAAGAGGACTCGGGTTCAATCCACAGCACCCTACATGGCGGCCAAAAACCATATGAAACTCCAGTTCCAGGGAGAATTCCAGCTTCCAGGGGAATCCAAGAACCTCTTCTGACTTCCCGCAGCGATTGCACTACATGGGTGCACAAGATTTGCATGCAGACAGTAAACTTTATACACAGAGAGAAATAAATAAAATTAATAAAAAAATTAAAAAAAATTTTGTCTGCCTTTCAGACGTCTACCATTATTTGTTTTTGTTTCTTTTGAGACGGGTTTCTCCTTATCTCCAGTTGCATCTTTAACTGGCCAACATAGAAAGAGCTTGCCTTGATTTTTCAGATATCCACCTACTTAGGTCTGTCAAGTGCTTGGAAGAAAGACATGCACTGTGATGCCTGGCCCTAGTACTCTTCATTTCTATGTGACACAAAATTTATCATATTGTTCTCTCTAGAAGCAAAAAATCTCTGAAGTTTAAGTGTTACATAAAATAGTTCAAGTCCTATGTGTAATAATTATAAAAGGGGATGTTTTTATTAAATAGTCAATGGTATCCTTCTACCCTCAAATTAAGTGGATAGGAGTTAATATGTTCTAGTCACTTACTGGCTTGTGGGCTGTGGGGGCAGAGTTGTACTCCTAGCTGGTATAAAAAGGTGGGCCTGTTGACACTGTGAGACTTGAGATCATGGATTTCCCAATACCACCTGAAACACAGGGTCCTGGGGCAGGGTGTAGGCTAAACAGAAACCCTCCCCCCCATCCTGCCCAATTGGGATTGCGAAAGGAGTGTCCAAGTGGATTCTTTGGAAACCTTCAGAACAGAAAGGAAAGAGTAAGTTGGACTTCCAATAGAAAAACTAAAACTTAGACAAGTCGACACTACAATAGCAAGGAAAAATGAGAAAAACAATCAATCAAACAAACAATGAGGCTTGGGAAAGGAGGCAAGCAAAGCAGACTTCAACACGCATGAAGAGGCATTTGGGAATCACATTGGAATACAGCAAAGAGGGAAAAAACCACAGTGCCAGGGAACAAGGAGAAGAGACAACATGGGAAAGAGGTGCTGGATAATTCCACACCAAGCTCTACCAACGCCTGTAGAAGATTCCTAGAGTGTGATCCCCCGGGGATGGGCCCAGGACACAGAGATTAGAAGTACAGTTGTGAACATACTTAAAGAAGTTCAAAACTATAAAGAGCAATTCAGAGAATGAGAAAAGAGAATGAAAACTCAAAGAGGTATACAGAGAGAGAATGACAAACTCCAGAAGGAAAGTGGAAATACTGAAATGATCCCCATGTTGAAAAAGATAAAGGAACCAACCAGCAAAGCAAATAACTACATGAAGAGATTGAGAAACTCAACAAGGAAGTGTAAATACCCAAGAATCATAAGATGACTAAAAAGTTATCACCAAACACATCATACAATCAGACGAAGGAAAGAAAAATTGGTCAGAAGTAGAATGTAGGAAGCAGAAGAAAGAATAACAGATGTGGAAGTAACACAGAACAACTAAAAACCTAAATTAAATATTATAAAAATTGAATACACAAATTAAACAACCAGGAACTGTGGGACACTAAGAAAAGATAGAAAAACCCCCCCGAGCGGCCGCCTCATAGGAAAAAGAGGAAAGGAGAAGAATCCCAGAGAATGGTATTGATCAGATCTTCATCAGACTAATAAATAAAAGTTTCCCCAACTTAAAAAGACAAACCAATAAAAATAAGATACATAGAAACTCCAAACAAACAAGATCGGAAAAGAAACTCTCCATGGCACATCATTTAAAATGCTAGACTCCCAAAACAAAGAAAAATTCTGAAAGCCAGAATAGAAGAACAACAAGTTACATATAAAGGAGAAACATGGAGAATTACAACTGAAATTCTCAGTGCAAGTTATGAAAGCAAGAACAACCTGGAACAAAGCATCCCCAGTAAATTAAAGGACTATAGATGCCAACCCAGGTTACTAATAACCGGCAAAAAGGTCGATTATAGTTGAAGGAGAGAGAAATAAACAGGAGAAAGAATGCATGTTTGGAAAGCCAACCCTTCAGAAGACGTAAGCAATTCAAAGGAAAGAAGAAATGGAGCAAAACTATCCTATCCACATGGCACCTATAAAGAAGAAAATCCAATAAAAAATCACTGAAGGAGGAGAAAAACCTAAACCAAAACCACAGATGGATAAGGGGAAAGGAGCAATACAAAACTATCAGTTTATAACATTAAATATTAAGGGACCTAAACTCCCCAATCAAAAGACATAGACTGGGAGATTGGATTAGGAAAACAAAAACTATCAATATGCGATCTATATTAAATGCATCGTAACGCTTCCCAGTATAGGCCATCATCTTAAGTGATACTGGATGGAAAAAAAAAAAAAAAAAACATTGCCAAGCAAATGGTAACCAAAGAGAAATCAAGTATTGCTAGATTAAGATCAGACAAAATAGAATTCAAAGTAAAAGAAATCAGAAGAGACAAAGAAGGCATTACATTTTTATCAAAGGAACATTTCACAATTGTGAAATCAAAGCAAGATTTCACAATTATGAAAACATATGCCCCAAACTCTGGTGAAACAAACTTTATAAAGAAAATTTTCCAGAACCACAAGTCACACACTAAACTCAGTAACATACTAGTAGAAGGGGACTTCAATACCTCACTGAGCCCGTTGGACAGTTCAAGCAGACAAAGATAAACAGAGAGACATACTGAACTGAATTATATTAACAACACCAAATGGACTCACAGCAAGCTACAGAATATTCCACTTAATACCAGAAAATATACTTTCCACTCAGCCACCCATGGAACATACTCCAAAATCGACCACATAACTGGGACCAGAAGAAACTTCAAAAAATACAAAAAGATTGAAATAATTCCATGCATTCTGACTATCAGACCACAATACAATAAAGCTGCCACTATCAACACCAGGATAAGCCCTACTATCTACAAGAACACATGGAGAATAACAACACACTCCTGAATAATGAAATGGGGCAAGGAAGAGATAAAGAAAGAAATAAAACGATTCCTGGAACTGAATGACAATGATAATACAGCACAACATAACCTATGAGATACCTTAAAAGCAGTCCAAAATGACAACTCCAAAGAAATTAGACTGTTTCTTCTCACCCACTTCTGCCCCTTTCCCAAAGCCCAAGGAACAAACTGCGGAAGAGGAGGTGTGGTAGATTGTAAGGGCTGTGGAGAGAATAGGGGTGAATCATGAGACAATAGGAATATAGTCTGACACCTGATGGATCAACATTCCTGTGCATAGAAGCTTCTCCAACTGGACTAGGGGAACCTTGTGGGGTTGTTTCAAATTTTGGACATAGATGCTTGCAAAAAGCACCAATTAACTTATTGTATAACATACTGATAACATCATTGTTAAATCGGGCAAACAACTGTGGTCATTGTATTGTATAAATCCCTTAAAAATAAAAAAATTAAAAAAAATTAAAACAAAACAAAAAACAAAACAAAAAAACAAAAAAAAACCAAAAGAAGCAACATACATGTGCAAATAAAAACAACCATCCTTACATTTAAAAATCAACAGATCCACTCTAAAATTAAAGACTATCGAACAATTATTCCTTAGGGGACAAAAATAGTTAAGAGCTATGAAGGTCGAGTGAGGCATCGAAGGGGAAAAACTAGAAAGATGATGAAAACGTTAGTGAGTGGAGATTATTTCAGTGAATGGGGAAATTTTAAAATTACACAGCTTTGCTATCTCTGTCCCCTGCCCGAAATCAAAATAAACTTAGGTAAAAATCAATTCCAAATAAAAAAAAAAAAAAAAGCAGTCCTAAGAGGCAATTTTTTTTTTTTTTTTTAGGGATTAAAAAATTATGTTTTCGCTCAGTTAATTAGGCAGACGTATGGGCGGCAAAACAAACATAAAACCAGACATGCCATTGTATCAACCGCATCTTAAAAGACTTAAATCTACCAACCAACAAATTGCCCCCCACAGCACCTCACTTCAAAGCTTGAAAGTCTAATCTCTTTTTTCTTTTTTTTTTTAATTTTAATTTTTCATTTTTTTATTGATGCTTTTTGGATTTCATCCACAATCATTGTCCAATTCAGTTCAGGCATATGTCCGTTTCCTTACCACCCCCACCACACCACACCACGAACACCCCCCATCCCAGATCATGCCACGCTGCCATAACTGTCCTGCATCTTTCCTCCATCAGTTTTTTTGTTTTTTTGTCATTTTTTTAACAATAAGTGATAATTTGGTGAGTACAAGCATCCTTCAATGTAAAACCAATCCCGCAAGCAGTAGTGCCCAAACCCACACTTCCCATGGGTCCCACCATCCAGCGGGGTGGGGGCTTGTATGTTAAATCAAGTTTGATCAATTGCGTGTCCAGACTATATTGCTATAGTTTCCCCATTTCCAAACCTCAATCACAGCGCTTACATTTTTCCATGTCCCCTCTTCCGCGATTTTTTCCCTAAGCTTAGAAAAGGGAAACAGGTGGAAGAGAAGCACAACAGTCTACTTTCTCGGAGCTGTTGTCTTGGACTCTGGTAAATTCTGGCGGTTTTCCTTTCATGGGGCTGACAGTTTGTCCAGGAATAAACCTTTACCGATCTACTAATGAAGCACAAACAGTGACTAGATATATATGTATTTAAACATAGCTAACTTGTTATGGTAGGTTACGTTGGTATAGACGCAGATGTTTGGGTGGTATGTTAATCCAGGAATTACATTTTGTTCTGTTTAAATATGACTGGTCAACTTCGGCTTATAACATCTCCTAACGCATTAGAGATGTAAGCTTGTGGCAATCATGCCATGGGTTATTCCTCCTAGGAGAGAGCTAATAGCCGAAAACCTGGGGTGCCTACATTAGAAAAACGGAAACCGAGCACAAGTGGAATGATCTAACACTGCTGGTTAGCAGTTAAAAGCACTTGAGAGGTAACAACAAATGAACCCTAATGCAACAGACAGGAAGAAATAAAACAAAAATCAGAACAGAAATCAATGAAAAAGAAACAAAGAAAACACTACAAAAAATCATGAATCCAAAATTTGGTTCTTTGAAAGAATAACAAGATAGACAGATCGCCTCACCAGTTAACCAAAAGAAAGAAGGAAGCAACTCTCCAAATCAATACAATCCTGTGATGAAAGAGGTAATAACAAAACAGACAATGAAAAGAACAAGAAATTTAAATGGAATACTGTCAAAAGCCTAACTCTAACCAAGTTTGAAAATCTAGAAGAAATGGATGAATATCTGAAATCCTGTGAATCCTAAAGCATATAAATATACTGAAAGACAAAAACCAATGATCATCCAGCATCCCTTCATGCTTAAGTCCTAGAATGAATTGATTGGATTGAGGGATCGTCCCTTATTTATAGTACAAATTCATATACAGGAAACCCACAGCCAATATTCAGTCCCTGCCACTTCACCCACTTTAATCTCTCATCGTACTCCCGTAAGGCTGGCTAGTAATCAAAAAAAAGCAATATATATATATATAGTATATATATATATATATATACTATATATATATATTACGGCCCTTGCTGGCGCGGTTGTGGGGAAAGGGGACCACTCCTCCACGGCTGGTGGGAATGTCACCCTGGTACCGCCCATTATGGTAAACAGTGTGGAGAAAACTTGGAAACATTGGAATGAACTTGCCACCTGAACCAACCATACCCCACTCCGAGTATGTACCCCCAAGACTCATCTTACTGCAGGATGCATGTTACCAGTTTATTTCATCTCGCTTCACAATAGCAAGGAGCTGGAACCAACCCGTGGTGCCCCTGAACTGACAAGTGGATAGAGAAAAATGTGGTTCAACTTCAGCCAGTAGTTTCTATTCAGCAGTAACAAAGATGACAAATCATGTGCTTTTTCAGGTAAATGGCTGGAGCTAGAATATATCATGCTGAGTGAAGTCACACGTCCCAGAAAAAACAAACAGTATGAATGGGATCCCTCATTTGCAGATGCTAAACCCAATTGTATGGTCAAACTGAGTAAGGTCATGTAATCTGAAATAAGTGTGTTCTTCTAATTAAGTGAATCACTTAAAAAGTAATAAAAAAATATTTAAACCCAGCAGCACAGCTTTGGAATCCTACAAGTACATTTGCCTACTGATTTTATACAATCTAACCTGCCTTTGTTACATAACACTTAGTCCCACATTGGGATAGGGACATGGTAGAGCTCAGCTAAATTGCACCTGGTCACTCTAACCATGGCCTGGCTTTGAAATTCAACACTACTAATTTCAGATGTAGAAGCTATTGGCTCATATCTATATTTACTTACTGCAAAGTTTAAAAATTCCATGTACTCAAATCAATTAAGTGAATAGGTATAGTTTGTTTCATGGCAAAATATTTAATTAATTATTTCATTTCCATCTTCAAAACCTGAATATAGTTTTCCTTAGCAATAAACATTATATTTTAAATCTGATGTATAACACATATTTTAAATGTTAAATGTAGCTCTGTGAATTCCTGGACCTCATGTTATACCCTTGAAATTCCAATGTCACTCTAATCTCTAATCTTTTATAAACTATATAGAAAAGATTAACAATTGAATCTATTCACAAGATTACTAACATGATGTTTCCATTGTAGAAATCTTGACAGCCAATTCAGTCAAATGAGAAAAGGCCCATCAATCAATCATCTAGACATTTAATCAAAACACACAATGAAAAATCTATCAAAATAAAGATCTAAAAGTAATTGAACATAGATTACTTGAACACCAAATTTATATGAGATTCGAGAGCTGGATTGCCTCTTTGTCAAACAGATAAGCTAGCTTTTTATTATATTTTTCTCATGAATCAATTTGCCTAAGTCAATTATGAATGGAACTTTTAAAAACCAATATAACTGGTTCTAGTAAGAATAATATATGTATATATATATATATAGATTCTTTTGTGTTTGAAATATATATATATATATATTATATATATTAGATATATATATAGTATCTCCACACAAGAAAAGGAAAAACAATAGTAATACATAATTTTCTCTGAAAATGGTCTTGTCTAAAATTTCTACAAAAGGAAACAGTAATCCAAAATCAAAGTTCAATCATGCATAAATCAAGTATAAGATGAATCTAAATTGTAGAGGAATAGTTGATTGCTACAGTGATCATTTAAGCATAAATTCAGGAAACAAATTATATATTTTCTATCTGGTCTTCTCCAACATTCTCAAGTGGTTTTTTTTACAAGCTATAGAAGAAACAATAATTTTGCCACATCTTTGAAGCTTACTAAACAGACATAATTTGTTTTTTTTTTCATTAAAAACAACTTTATATTTTGAATTAGTCAACATATATAAAAGTTTGTATGAACATCTGATTGAATATAACTTGCTATATTAATTTTCAGATGAATCATTCATACAGGACAATTTATAATCAGGTAAACATTTGAAAAAATAACTGCCAGTTTTGTAATAATTCCAAAGTTAACGCTGGGGTTGGATCTAAAATTAAATTTTGGAGTATATGAAAACATTTATTAATCATTTTGCCAGATGTTTTGAAAAGTATTTGAATAACATTGTTTTCTCAGTTAATTTTGATATCATAAAAAGGAATAAAATGTTTACTTTGCAAATGGGTTTATAACTCTAATTACAAACACAAAATTTAAAACTTGAAATGATATTTGTGTCTAGCAACAACTATTGAGATAGACATGTCGGGTCAAGTCCCGCTCACACTCATCTTCACTATTTGAAGTTCCATCCTTCTTCACTACATTTACTAGAATTCTATGTAAAATGTTCATGTGAAATGGTTTTAACACAGTCACCATCTTATGCAATATGATTTTATGACATTATCTCTGTCGTATAACAATGAGAAGTGAAGTTCTGGCAAACACCTTCAGTCATGTATAAGTTATGCCCTAGGAAATTCTCTTAGAATTAAAATCCTAAAATCCTTTCTATCAGGTTTGTTCTTGCTCTTGGTCTTTATAGGAAAGAACACCTCAATATGATGTTCATTTTCTCAAAATTCATTTTCACTTCAGGCAGAGCTTCCTTGAAAAAATGAGTTAACACTGCGTGAAAACAGCCTCTTTAATTGCTTACAAGCTATTCATAGATTAAAATTCTAATATGATTTTTTTATTTATAAAGTAGAACAGACAAGTAATGATGAGCCATTATTGTCTCTTTATATTTTTAATTACATTTAATTTTTTTTCTGTATGTGCTTTCTTCATTTGGTGTGTAGTTCGTGTAGTGTGGTGTGTGGTGTGTGTATGATTCATATGCATGTTTGTCAGGAAAGGCTGGCATATCATGACATGCCTAATGAGGTCAGAGGAAACACATGGGCATCTGTTCCTTTGTTTTATCATATGGCCTAGTTATCACGTTTTCATACTTGGCAACAAATGTGTACACCCTGAGCATTCTTGTCAATAGTATTGTAATTTGTTAATGGAAATAGTTCTTGGGAATCATAGATAATGCTCAGAAGTTAAGAGCAATACGTGTTATTGCAGAGGATTCAGGTTGGTTACCAGCCAACACATGCTACATATATCTGTAATCCCAGTTCCTGAGATCACTTGCCTTCTTTTGGAATCCAAGGACATTGGAGGACATGGGTCCACTTTCACACTTTCTTTCTTTCTTTNGGGTCAGGTGGCAAGTTCATTCCAAGTCTTCCAAGGGTTCTCCACACTGCTTTCCATAGTGGCTGTCCCAGTTTACTTACCCACCAGCAGTGGATGAGTGCTCCCCTTTCCCCCAACCTCTCCAGCACTTGGTATCATTTGTTTTCTTGATCCTAGCCAGTCAGGAGTAAGATGATATATTTTTTAAATTTTTTTATCAAATCTAGACCTGTGTCCCCCCATCCCCCACCTCACCAGAGCTCATGCATTCTGCCAAATATGCTTTTAATCTCTTTCTCAGTCTTTCTCAATATTCTCCATATGGAAGTTGACTGTTTTGAAGAGAAGTTCACTGTTTCAGTCAGTTGTTGATGCAGTCCTTTCCATTGTTGTTGTTGTTGTTTCCAATATGCATCACTCCCAACTGCTTTGAACAAAATCTCAAGGGGCCATGCACAAAAAAATTCTTGCAACTAGGTAATTGGCACTAGCATCCACAGATGAGGGATACCATTCGTCCATTATTGTTCTGGGACTGTGTTACTTCACTCCGCATGATGTCCTCTAGCTCCAGTCATTTTCCTGCAAAGCTCATGATGTCGTCTTGCTTTACTGTTGCATAGAACTCCATTGTTCAGATGTACCACATTTTCTCTATCCACTCATCAGTTGAGGGCATTTGGGTTGGGTCCAGCTCCTTGCTATTGAGAAGATAGCTGAAATAAACATGGCCATGCATGCATCTCTGCGGTGGGGTGAGTGTTGAAGGAACATGCCTAGGAGTGGTACGGCTGGGTCGGGGGCAAGTTCATTCCAAGTCCTCCAAGGGTTCTCCACACTGCTTTCCATAGTGGCTGCACAAGTTTACATTCCCACCAGCAGTGGATGAGTGTTTCCCTTTCTTCACAACCTCTCCAGCACTTGGTATCATTTGTTTTCTTGATACTAGCCAGTCTTATTGGAGTAAGATGATATATTAAAGTGGTTTTAATTTGCATTTCCTTAATTATTAGCGATGTTTAACACTTCTTGAGATATTTCTCAGCCATCTCTAATTCTTCACTTGTGAAGTCTCTGTTCAGCTCTTTGCTCCATCTATTGAGTGGGTCATTTGTATTCTTTCTTCTTGGTTTTTTGAGTAGTTTATATATTATGGAAATCAATACTTTGTCAGATGTTTCTGTGGTGAAGGTTTCCTCCCACTCTGTGGGATTTCACTTCACTTCCTTTATTGTTTCTTTTGATGTACAGATGCTTTTGAGTTTAATGAGGTCCCATTTGTCAATTGTCCACCTTAATTCTTGCACAGCTGCTGTCTGATTTAGGAAGTCTTTTCATACACCTATGACTTGTAGTCTACTGCCAACTTTTTCTTCTATTACCTTCAGAGTTTGGGGTTTCACGTTGAGGTCTTTGATCCACCTGGAGTTGACTTTTATACAGGGTGAGAGGTAAGGGTTTAATTTCATTCTTCTACAAGTGTGATTCAGTTTTGCCAACACCACTTGCTGAAGATGCTGTCTTTTCTCCATTGTGTCTTCTTGGACCCCTTATCAAATATGAGTTGGCCAAAATTGTATGTACTCAGGTTTGGATCTTTGGTTTTGTTCCATTGGTCAACAGGTTTGTTTTTGTGCCAATCCCAGGCTGTTTTTATGACTATAGCCCTGTAGTATAGTTTGAAGTCTGGTATAAAAATCCCCCCCTGTAGCTCTTTTCACTCAGGGATGTTTTGGCTATTTGGGGTCTTTTGTTTTTCAAAATGAATTTAAGGACTTTTTTTTCCAAGCCTGTGAAGAAACTCTTGAGGATTTTGACTGGGATTGTATTAAATCTATATAAGAGTTTTGGTAGAATGGACATTTTTACAATGTTTATTTTCCCAATCCATGAGCATGGGAAGTTTTTCTATCTGCAATTTCTTTCTTTAAATGTTTAAAATTTTTGTTGCAGAGGTCTTTGGTGTCTTTGTTTAGGTTTGTTCCTAGGTATTTTATTGTTTTTGAGACTATTGTGAGTGGGAAGGTCTCTTTGAATTCTTTCTCCTCTTCCTCATTCTTGGTGTAAAGAAAGGCCATTGATTATTTTTAGGTTAATTTTGTATCCTGCCACTTTGCTGAAGCTGTTAATCATTTCTATGAGTTTTCTGGTTGAGTTTTTAGCATTGCTTAAGTAAACAATCATATCATCAGCAAATAGGGATAACTTCACTCCCTCTTTTCCAATTAATACTCCTTTAATTTCCTTTTCTTGCCTTATTGCTCTAGCAAGTGTTTCAAGCACTATATTGAAGAGGAGTGGTGACAGGAGGCAGCCTTGCCGAGTTCCTATCTTTAAATGGAATGTTTCTGTCATTTCCCCATTTAGGATGATAATGGCTGTGGGTTTCCTGTATATGGCTTTGATTACAATGAGGAATGATCCCTCCAATCCAATTCCTTCTAGGACTTTGCACATGAAAGGATGCTGGATTTTGTCAAAGGATTTTTCAACATCAATTGAGATGGTGTGGTTTTTGTCTTTCATTCCGTTTATGCGTTTGATCATGTTTATTGATTTTCTTATTTTTAACCATCCCTGTATCTCTTGTATGAATCCAACTTGGTCATGATGGAAGATCTTCTTGATGTGGGTCTGTATGCGATTTGCCAGTATTCTGTTTAGAATATTGGCACCTGTGTTCATTAGGGATATGGGTCTGTAATTCTCCTTTTTAGTTGTATCTTTGCCTGGTTTTCATAATAGAGTGATGCAGGCTTCATAGAAAGAATTTGGGAGAATTCCCTCTTATTGTATCCTTCTAAACAGTTTCAGTAATAATGGTTGTAGGTCTTTTTGAAATGTTTTATAGAAATCTGCTGTGAAACCGTCTGGGCCTGGACTTTTGTTAATTGGGAGGTTTCTTATTACAACTTCAATTTCTTCATGTATTATGGATCTGTTTAAGCTGTAGATCTCATCTTGGTTGAGCTTTGGTGATTCCCAGTATTTCAGATATTCATCCATTTCTTCTAGGTTTTCAAACCTGGTAGAGTAGTTTTTGAAATATTCCCATATGATTTTCTGGATCTTTTCCTTGTCTGTTGTGATATTTCACTTTTTATCATGGGTTGTATTGATTTGGAGTTGTTCCTTCTTTCCTTTGGTTAACTGGGCAAGAGGTCACTCTATCTTGTTTATTCTTTCAAAGAACCAACTTTTGGATTCATTGATTTTTTTGTATTGTTTTCTTTGTTTCTATTTCATTGATTTCTGCTCTGATTTTTGTTATTTCTTCCTGTCTGTTGTCTTTAGTGTTCATCTGTTGTTGCCTCTCAAATACTTTTAGCTGTAGAGTTAGATCATTCACTTGTGGTCTTTCTGTTTTTCTAGTGTAGGCACCCAGGGCTATAAACTTCCCTCTTAGGACTGCTTTTAAGTTATCCCATAGGTTTTTTTGTGTTGTATTGTCATTGTCATTCAGTTCCAGGAATGCTTTTATTTCTTTCTTTATCTCTTCCTTGACCCATTAATTATTCAAGAGTGTGTTATTTAGTCTCCATGTGTTCTTGTAGGCAGTAGGGCTTATCCAATGTTGATGTTGAGCTTTATTGCACTGTGGTCTTCCTGTGCTTCAGCTGGTCTCAGGAGATCTCAGATCTGATTTTTTTCAATCTTGGTTCAACCAATTTATAAATTCAAATACTAAGCGAGTTTATAGTTTTGTATAAATGGATATAGTAAAAAATTATCATAATATCCTGAATAAACAAACACAATTACAAAGGAAAATAAATTAGAGCTATAATCATAATATATTTTGAGGGAATTGATCATTTATTTAAATCTTGACAGATCTCTAATTGCCACAGCACTTTGTTCACAAGAAACAATGAAATTTAAGACAAAATTAAAAGTGAATGTTCAGCAAATATATCTCATGGGCACTGTATTAGTCACTTTTCTGTTGCTGTGATAAAACATCATGACCAAAGGAACTTATAAAAGGAAGAGTTTATTTGAGCTTACGATTGACGGTTCCAGGGAATTAGAGTCATTGTGGCAGAAGGCATGGCGGCTGGAGCTGGAGCAGCAAGCTGAGGGTCACATCTTGCAATGAGCACAGGAAGCAGAGAGAGAGCACAACTGGAGACAGCAAGGCTCATTAAACTCACTAAGCCTGCCCCCAGTGACATACTTCCTCTAGCATGGCCACACCTTCTAAGACCTCCAAAAACAGTGCCACCAACTGGAGACAAAATGTCTGTATTCTTGAAGCCTGTGGGAGACACTCATTCAAACCACCACAGCCATCAAAGTAAACATTTATAGGAAGCTATTGTTTACATCATTTCTAAAGTGGTACCTACATCATTTTTATCTACATCATTTCAAAGTATTAGTTGAAATAGCACCTGCTTATGGATTTAGTGCTACAATATGCAAAAATATTTACATCAGTCTGATTTTTCAAAAGCTTCATGTTCACTTGTTCATTTAGTGTACCATGCAAATGTTTAATTTAACTTTAATAAAGAACAAAAGAAAACAATAGAAATTACAGAATAAATAAATTAAAACTCATGTATAAATCTCATTTTAGATTTGTTTTATTATATTACTCTAATTCACTTATTTATCAAATCAGTTTCATTTTCTCAAAAGTTATATATGTATACAAAGTATCTTGAAGATGTTTACACCATTTCAAATTCTCCACTCTTTCAATACAACTTTTTATTAGTTAGTAACATCAGGGGAAGTCATTATCAATCCTAAGAGGTGGCAAAGTTACTTCTAGTGTGTAATGGAATAAGCAGTAGCAGGCTAAGGTAATAAAGTGATTATAATAATCTTGAAATTTGAAATAGAGTGACTACATTTTATGCTGTGAGTAAAAATATTGTGTTTCCATGTGACCAGTATATGCTTTTGTTGAGAACACATTCTGAGATGTTAGAGTTATCTCTATTTAAAAGACTAATTACAACCCAGCATGGTGGTGACTGTCTTAAAACCTAGCATTCATGAGGTAGATATTGAAGCCATCTTCACTACAGAAAGACCTTGTGGCTACTGAGTGACACTGTGTCAAAAAGACCAAAAACAAAAGAAGTTAATACATAGTTAATTACTAGTTGCATAAAAATTGCAAAAATTCATAAAAGATGGATATCCAAATTTGTAGACCACATTATTAAAACTATCACAATTTCAAAAGGCAAAAACTGGAAAAAAAATACACTGGTACCTTAAGACACATTTTCCCATAGATAGTTTTCTTAACTAAGTTTTATTATCCAATTTTTTGGTCTTTTTGAGACAGTGTGTCCCTGTAGCTGAAGCTCCCCTGGAGCTCTCTATGTAGACCAGGCCAGACTTGAACTCAAATAAATCCTCCTGGGTCTGCCTCCAAAGTGCTAAGATTAAAGGCATTTAATCTCTCGGTTAATCATGGTTATCATGTATTTTTATAAATAATTTAGTATAGATTATCCATCAAATAAGAAGTTAAAAAATCAACTATACTACTTAGAAGGACATTTCTTAAGGAAATTATGTGTATATTTTATTTCTGCCTGCCACATCAGGGACTTGTTAGTCTTCTCTTTGTACAGATTATCATGTAGCATTTTTTAGACCCATTTCCTCAGCATTACTAAACATCTTATGAAGAACACAGAATCTTTGATGTTACCACTAGTACAGAATGTGTTTCTAGTAATCCATAATTGGCAAAAAAATAAAACCTTGAAATCCAGGTGTAGTTGTGCATGCCTTTAATCCTAGCGTTTGAGAGTTCAAGGACAGCCTTGTCTACATAGCACTCTCCAGGCCAGCTTGGACTAAAGGGAGACCATGTCTCAGAAAGAAAAAAAAAAAAAAACAACTTGAACAGATTATACTTGTGCTTGACCTCTGGCTTGGATATAAATTTACATATGTGTAGTATAATAACTATACCTCCTTACACATATCAGAACAGACATACACACTCACATACACACACACAGATATACAAACATAACAATGGGAGCAATGTACATACAAAGATGTGTTCAATTAATAATGTTCATTTGTAGTTCATATATTGACAACATTGCTGTTGACACAGTCTTACGTGCTCCTGAGACATGACTCATATGAACCTATAGCTATGTAGTAAACATGCATAAGACCCATGCAAACCCAAGCAGACAAAAATCTGCATAGAACTGTGGAAATGGACAACAGGAGCCAAGATTACCCAAAGAACTATTGCCAGATGATTACTTCTGGCTGAGGAACAGTTGATCTTCATAAAGGAGAGACTCTTCATACCCTTACTAGATCTCAGTGGATGAAATTGCACTGAGGAATGTTTGGGGACACTAACTAGATTCAATAGGCCTTAACATCAATGACAGAATGCATGAAATCCCAGTGGGACATATGGGAGAGTGCCATTGGAGAAAGGGGTACAAAGATGATTATGATGTTTGGCATGAAATATAAATTCAAAAAGAAATAAGAAAAAGAATGTTCAAATGCAGGCCTGTCCAGTATATAAAAGTTTCTTAAGCAGCTTTGGTTCAAGGCTTGAAAGATTAGGGTTTAGACATTAATGTTCTCAAATTAATTATTTTCTTAATCTCATTAAAAACAAACTCAGAGTTTTTTCTCATGTCAAAAATCCAACTGAATTTGAACACAATGGACTGGAGAGATGGCTCACTGTTTAAGTATTGGCTGGATTTGCAGAGGACCCAGGCTTGGGTCCCAGCACAAACACAGTGGCTAACAACAATCCATTACTAAGTTCCATCTCCAAGGAACTCTTCTGACCTTTAGGTACATTGTGGGAAAAGTGTGCACTTATATACATACAAGTAATAGACTCATGCAAATAATAGTAATAATAACAATAATAATCACTAATATTATAAAAATGATATAAAAAGAATGTGAACACAAGAAAGTTTATTTTCTGATGAAATATTTGGTGTAAATCATTGACAGATAAAATTTGTCTGCCGGGCTGGAGAGATGGCCTAGCGGTTAAGAGCACCGACTGCTCTTAGAGAGGACTCGGGTTCGATCCCCAGCACCCACATGGCGGTCAAGAACCATCTGAAACTCCAGTTCCAGGAGAATTCCAGCTCCAGGGGAATCCAAGACCCTCTTCTGACTTCCGCAGCATTGCACGACATGGGTGCACAGATTTGCATGCAGACAGTACATTCATACACATAGAGAAATAAATAAAAATTAATAAAAAAATTAAAAAAAAAATTTGTCTGCCTTTCAGACTTCTACCATTATTGTTTTTTGTTTCTTTTTGAGACGGGTTCTCCTTATCTCTCTAGTTGGCTCTTAACTTGCAACATAGACAGGCTGGCCTTGATTTTTCAGAGATCCACCTACTTAGGTCTGTCAAGTGCTTGGAAGAAAGACATGCACTGTGATGCCTGGCCCTAGTACTCTTCATTTCTATGTGACACAAAATTTATCATATTGTTCTCTCTAGAAGCAAAAAATCTCTGAAGTTTAAGTGTTACATAAAATAGTTCAAGTCCTATGTGTAATAATTATAAAAGTGATGTTTTTAATTACAATAGTCAATTGTATCCTTCTACCCTCAAATTAAGTGGATAGGAGTTAATATGTTCTAGTCACTTACTGGCTTGTGTGGCTGTAGGGGCGGGGTTGTCCTCCTAGCTGGTATAAAAGGTGGGCCTGGGTGAGTCTTGAGATCACGGATTTCCCAAGACCACCTGAAACACAGGTACTGGGGCAGGGTGTAGGCTAAACAGAAACCCTCCCCCCCATCCTGCCAATTGGGATTGCTGAAAGAGTGTCCAAGTGGATTCTTTGGAGAACCTTCAGAACAGAAAGGAAAGAGTAAGTTAGACTTCCAATAGAAGCCCTAAAACTTAGACAAGTCGACACTACATAAGCAAGGAAAAAATGAGAAAAACAAATCAATCAAACAAACAATGAAGGCTTCTGAAGGAGGCAAGCAAAGCAAGACTTCAACGCAATGAAGAGGCACTTGGGATTCACATTGGAATACAGGCAAAGAGGAACCCACATGCCAGGGACACGAAGAAGAGACAACATGGGAAAGGTGCTGGATAATTCCACACCAAGCTCTACCAACCCTGTAGAAGATTCCTAGAGTGTGATCCCCCTGGGGATGGCCCAGGACACAGATATTAGAAGTACAGTTGTGAACATAGTTAAAGAAACCAAAGACTATAAAGAGCAAGTCAGAGAACTGAGAAAAGAGAATGAAAAACTCAAGAAGGTATACAGAGAGAGAATGACAAACTCCAGAAGGAAGTGGAAATACTGAAATGATCCCATGTTGAAAAAGATAAGGAAACCAACCAGCCAAACAAAGAGCTGCAGGAAGAGATTGAGAAGCTCAAAAAGGAAGTGGAAATACCAAAGAAATCAGAAGATGAAATGAAAAAGGTTATCAAACACTCATACAATCAAGACGAAAGGAAAGGAAAAAGTGTCAGAAGTAGAATGGAGGAAGAAGAAGAAAGAATAACAGATGTGGAAGATAACACAGAACAACTAAAAACCTAAAGTAAAGATTATAAAAATTTTAAAATACACAAATTGAAACAACCAGGAACTGTGGGACACTAAGAAAAGATAGAACCGCCGCATCATAGGAAAAGAGGAAGGAGAAGAATCCCAAGAGAATGGTATTGATCAGATCTTCATCAGACTAATAAATAAAAGTTTCCCAAAACTTAAAAAAGACAAACCAATACAAATACAAGAAGTACATAGAACTCCAACAAACAAGATCAGAAAAGAAACTCTCCATGCCCTATCATAGTTAAAATGCTAGACTCCCAAAACAAAGAAAAAATTCTGAAAGCCAGAAGAGAAGAACAACAAGTTACATATAAGGAGAAACATATGAGAATTACAACTGAATTCTCAGTGCAAAGTATGAAAGCAAGAACAACCTGGAACAAAGCATCCCCAGTATTAAAGGACTATAGATGCCAACCCAGGTTACTATACCAGGCAAAAAGGTCGATTATAGTTGAAGGAGAGAGAATAAACAGGATGAAAGAATGCATGTGTGGAAAGCCAACCCTTCAGAGAATACTTGAAGCAATTCAAAGGACAGAAGAAATGAGCAACTATCCACATGCACCTAGAAAGAGAAATCAATAAAAACATAACTGAAGGAGTAGAAACCTAAACCAAAACCACAGATGGATAATAAGGTGAAAGGAAGCAATACAAACCTATCAGTTATAACCTTAAATATTAATGGACTAAACTCCCCAATCAAAAGACATAGACTGGGAGATTGGATTAGGAAACAAAACTATCAATATGCTATCTATATTAAATGCATCTTACCTTCCAGTATAGGCATCATCTTAAAGTGAACGGATGAAAAAAAAAAAAAAAAAAAAACATTCCAAGCAAATGGTACCAAAGAGAAATCAAGTATTGCTAGATTAAGATCAGACAAAATAGAATTCAAAGTAAAAGAAATCAGAAGAGACAAAGAAGGCATTACATTTTTATCAAAGGAACATTTCACAATTGTGAAATCAAAGCAAGATTTCACAATTATGAAAACATATGCCCCAAACTCTGGTGAAACAAACTTTATAAAGAAAATTTTCCAGAACCACAAGTCACACACTAAACTCAGTAACATACTAGTAGAAGGGGACTTCAATACCTCACTGAGCCCGTTGGACAGTTCAAGCAGACAAAGATAAACAGAGAGACATACTGAACTGAATTATATTAACAACACCAAATGGACTCACAGCAAGCTACAGAATATTCCACTTAATACCAGAAAATATACTTTCCACTCAGCCACCCATGGAACATACTCCAAAATCGACCACATAACTGGGACCAGAAGAAACTTCAAAAAATACAAAAAGATTGAAATAATTCCATGCATTCTGACTATCAGACCACAATACAATAAAGCTGCCACTATCAACACCAGGATAAGCCCTACTATCTACAAGAACACATGGAGAATAAACAACACACTCCTGAATAATGAATGGGTCAAGGAAGAGATAAAGAAAGAAATAAAACGATTCCTGGAACTGAATGACAATGATAATACAGCACAACATAACCTATGAGATACCTTAAAAGCAGTCCAAAATGACAACTCCAAAGAAATTAGACTGTTTCTTCTCACCCACTTCTGCCCCTTTCCCAAAGCCCAAGGAACAAACTGCGGAAAGGAGGTGTGGTAGATTGTAAGGGCTGTGGAGAGAATAGGGGTGAATCATGAGACAATAGGAATATAGTCTGACACCTGATGGATCAACATTCCTGTGCATAGAAGCTTCTCCAACTGGACTAGGGGAACCTTGTGGGGTTGTTTCAAATTTTGGACATAGATGCTTGCAAAAAGCACCAATTAACTTATTGTATAACATACTGATAACATCATTGTTAAATCGGGCAAACAACTGTGGTCATTGTATTGTATAAATCCCTTAAAAATAAAAAAATTAAAAAAAATTAAAACAAAACAAAAAACAAAACAAAAAAACAAAAAAAAACCAAAAGAAGCAACATACATGTGCAAATAAAAACAACCTCCTTACATTTAAAAATCAACAGATCCACTCTAAAATTAAAGACTATCGAACAATTATTCCTTAGGGGACAAAAATAGTTAAGAGCTATGAAGGTCGAGTGAGGCATCGAAGGGGAAAAACTAGAAAGATGATGAAAACGTTAGTGAGTGGAGATTATTTCAGTGAATGGGGAAATTTTAAAATTACACAGCTTTGCTATCTCTGTCCCCTGCCCGAAATCAAAATAAACTTAGGTAAAAATCAATTCCAAATAAAAAAAAAAAAAAAAGCAGTCCTAAGAGGCAATTTTTTTTTTTTTTTTTAGGGATTAAAAAATTATGTTTTCGCTCAGTTAATTAGGCAGACGTATGGGCGGCAAAACAAACATAAAACCAGACATGCCATTGTATCAACCGCATCTTAAAAGACTTAAATCTACCAACCAACAAATTGCCCCCCACAGCACCTCACTTCAAAGCTTGAAAGTCTAATCTCTTTTTTCTTTTTTTTTTTAATTTTAATTTTTCATTTTTTTATTGATGCTTTTTGGATTTCATCCACAATCATTGTCCAATTCAGTTCAGGCATATGTCCGTTTCCTTACCACCCCCACCACACCACACCACGAACACCCCCCATCCCAGATCATGCCACGCTGCCATAACTGTCCTGCATCTTTCCTCCATCAGTTTTTTTGTTTTTTTGTCATTTTTTTAACAATAAGTGATAATTTGGTGAGTACAAGCATCCTTCAATGTAAAACCAATCCCGCAAGCAGTAGTGCCCAAACCCACACTTCCCATGGGTCCCACCATCCAGCGGGGTGGGGGCTTGTATGTTAAATCAAGTTTGATCAATTGCGTGTCCAGACTATATTGCTATAGTTTCCCCATTTCCAAACCTCAATCACAGCGCTTACATTTTTCCATGTCCCCTCTTCCGCGATTTTTTCCCTAAGCTTAGAAAAGGGAAACAGGTGGAAGAGAAGCACAACAGTCTACTTTCTCGGAGCTGTTGTCTTGGACTCTGGTAAATTCTGGCGGTTTTCCTTTCATGGGGCTGACAGTTTGTCCAGGAATAAACCTTTACCGATCTACTAATGAAGCACAAACAGTGACTAGATATATATGTATTTAAACATAGCTAACTTGTTATGGTAGGTTACGTTGGTATAGACGCAGATGTTTGGGTGGTATGTTAATCCAGGAATTACATTTTGTTCTGTTTAAATATGACTGGTCAACTTCGGCTTATAACATCTCCTAACGCATTAGAGATGTAAGCTTGTGGCAATCATGCCATGGGTTATTCCTCCTAGGAGAGAGCTAATAGCCGAAAACCTGGGGTGCCTACATTAGAAAAACGGAAACCGAGCACAAGTGGAATGATCTAACACTGCTGGTTAGCAGTTAAAAGCACTTGAGAGGTAACAACAAATGAACCCTAATGCAACAGACAGGAAGAAATAAAACAAAAATCAGAACAGAAATCAATGAAAAAGAAACAAAGAAAACACTACAAAAAATCATGAATCCAAAATTTGGTTCTTTGAAAGAATAACAAGATAGACAGATCGCCTCACCAGTTAACCAAAAGAAAGAAGGAAGCAACTCTCCAAATCAATACAATCCTGTGATGAAAGAGGTAATAACAAAACAGACAATGAAAAGAACAAGAAATTTAAATGGAATACTGTCAAAAGCCTAACTCTAACCAAGTTTGAAAATCTAGAAGAAATGGATGAATATCTGAAATCCTGTGAATCCTAAAGCATATAAATAGACTGAAAGACAAAAACCACATGATCATCCAGCATCCCTTCATGCTTAAGTCCTAGAATGAATTGATTGGATTGAGGGATCGTCCCTTATTTATAGTACAAATTCATATACAGGAAACCCACAGCCAATATTCAGTCCCTGCCACTTCACCCACTTTAATCTCTCATCGTACTCCCGTAAGGCTGGCTAGTAATCAAAAAAAAGCAATATATATATATATAGTATATATATATATATATATACTATATATATATATTACGGCCCTTGCTGGCGCGGTTGTGGGGAAAGGGGACCACTCCTCCACGGCTGGTGGGAATGTCACCCTGGTACAGCCATTATGGAAAACAGTGTGGAGAAAACTTGGAAGACTTGGAATGAACTTGCCACCTGACCCAGCCATACCACTCCTAGGTATGTACCCACAAGACTCATCTTACTGCAGAGATGCATGTGTAACCATGTTTATTGCAGCTCTCTTCACAATAGCAAGGAGCTGGAACCAACCTGTGTGCCCCTGAACTGACAAGTGGATAGAGAAAATGTGGTTCATCTTCACAAAGGAGTTCTATGCAGCAGTAAACAAAGATGACATCATGTGCTTTTCAGGTAAATGGCTGGAGCTAGAATATATCATGCTGAGTGAAGTCACACAGTCCCAGAAAAACAAACGTTGAATGGTATCCCTCATTTGTGGATGCTAACACCAATTGTATGGCAAACTGAGTAATGTCAATGTAATCTGAAAATAAGTGTGTTCTTCTATTGTGAATCCCTTAAAAAGTAATAAAAAAATATTTAAACCCAGCAGCACAGCTTTGGAATCCTACAAGTACATTTGCCTACTGATTTTATACAATCTAACCTGCCTTTGTTACATAACACTTAGTCCCACATTGGGATAGGGACATGGTAGAGCTCAGCTAAATTGCACCTGGTCACTCTAACCATGGCCTGGCTTTGAAATTCAACACTACTAATTTCAGATGTAGAAGCTATTGGCTCATATCTATATTTACTTACTGCAAAGTTTAAAAATTCCATGTACTCAAATCAATTAAGTGAATAGTTAATAAGTTTTCATTGGCAAAATATTAATTAATTATTTCATTTCCATCTTCAAAACCTGAATATAGTTTTCCTTAGCAATAAACATTTATTTTAAATCTGATGTATAACACATATTTTAAATGTTAAATGTAGCTCTGTGAATTCCTGGACCTCATGTTATACCCTTGAAATTCCAATGTCACTCTAATCTCTAATCTTTTATAAACTATATAGAAAAGATTAACAATTGAATCTATTCACAAGATTACTAACATGATGTTTCCATTGTAGAAATCTTGACAGCCAATTCAGTCAAATGAGAAAAGGCCCATCAATCAATCATCTAGACATTTAATCAAAACACACAATGAAAAATCTATCAAAATAAAGATCTAAAAGTAATTGAACATAGATTACTTGAACACCAAATTTATATGAGATTCGAGAGCTGGATTGCCTCTTTGTCAAACAGATGAAGCTAGCTTTTATGATTTTTTCTCATGAAATCAATTGCCTAAGGCAATTATGAATGGAACTTTTACCAATATAACTGTTCCTGAAGAATATATATATATATATATATATATATATCTCCACACAAGAAAGGGAAAAACAATGTAATACATAATTTTCTCTGAAAATGGTCTTGTCTAAAATTTCTACAAAAGGAAACAGTAATCCAAAATCAAAGTTCAATCATGCATAAATCAAGTATAAGATGAATCTAAATTGTAGAGGAATAGTTGATTGCTACAGTGATCATTTAAGCATAAATTCAGGAAACAAATTATATATTTTCTATCTGGTCTTCTCCAACATTCTCAAGTGGTTTTTTTTACAAGCTATAGAAGAAACAATAATTTTGCCACATCTTTGAAGCTTACTAAACAGACATAAATTTGTTTTTTTCAATTAAAAACAACTTTATTTTGAATTAGTCAACATATATAAAAGTTTGTATGAACATCTGATTGAATATAACTTGCTATATTAATTTTCAGATGAATCATTCAATACAGGACAATTTATATCATGTAAAATCATTTGAAAAATAACTGCCAGTTTGTAATTAATTCCAAAGTTAAGCTGGGTGGATCTAAAATTAAATTTGGAAGTATATGAAAAGCATTCATTAATCATTTTGCCAGATGTTTTGAAAAGTATTTCAATAACATTGTTTTCTCAGTTAATTTTGATATCATAAAAAGGAATAAAATGTTACTTTGCAAATGGTTATAACTCTAATTACAAAAATCAAAATTTAAAACTTGAATGATTTTTGTCTACAACTTTGAGATAGCACTGAGGGTAAATTAAAGATCCAAATAATATTCACTATTTGAAGTTCCATCCTTCTTCACTACATTTACTAGAATTCTATGTAAAATGTTCATGTGAAATGGTTTTAACACAGTCACCATCTTATGCAATATGATTTTATGACATTATCTCTGTCGTATAACAATGAGAAGTGAAGTTCTGGCAAACACCTTCAGTCATGTATAAGTTATGCCCTAGGAAATTCTCTTAGAATTAAAATCCTAAAATCCTTTCTATCAGGTTTGTTCTTGCTCTTGGTCTTTATAGGAAAGAACACCTCAATATGATGTTCATTTTCTCAAAATTCATTTTCACTTCAGGCAGAGCTTCCTTGAAAAAATGAGTTAACACTGCGTGAAAACAGCCTCTTTAATTGCTTACAAGCTATTCATAGATTAAAATTCTAATATGATTTTTTTATTTATAAAGTAGAACAGACAAGTAATGATGAGCCATTATTGTCTCTTTATATTTTAATTACATTTATTTATTTATTCATGTATTTCTTTATTCATTTGTGTGTGTGCGTGTGTGTGTGTGTGTGTGTGTGTGTGTGTATGTTCATATGCATGTTTGTCAGGAAAGGCTGGCATATCATGACATGCCTAATGAGGTCAGAGGAAACACATGGGCATCTGTTCCTTTGTTTTATCATATGGCCTAGTTATCACGTTTTCATACTTGGCAACAAATGTGTACACCCTGAGCATTCTTGTCAATAGTATTGTAATTTGTTAATGGAAATAGTTCTTGGGAATCATAGATAATGCTCAGAAGTTAAGAGCAATACGTGTTATTGCAGAGGATTCAGGTTGGTTACCAGCCAACACATGCTAACATACATCTGTAATCCCAGTTCCTGAGATCACTTGCCTTCTTTTGGAATCCAAGGACATTGGAGGACATGGGTCCACTTTCACACTTTCTTTCTTTTTTCTTTCTTTCTTTCTTTCTTTTTTCTTTCTTTCTTTCTTTCTTTCTTTCTTTCTTTCTTTCTTTCTTTCTTTCTTTCTTTCTTTCTTTCTTTCTTATGTTTACATTATTTTCCACCCAGTGACCAGACAATATTGCTTTCAGGAATATTGACTAATCGTGTTTTCTTGTTCCTGTGCAAAACTTGAACAGGTGATAACTTCAGGAATATTATAAGCACAATGACCATATCCAGAAGACAGCAGTTCACAGCACTATTCCTCATTCTCAGGCTTTTACATTCTTTCCACCCTTCTATCTTAATGTACCCTAGGCCATTGTTGAATGGTATTTAAACTTACATTGTTAAACATGTTTTATTGTTGTGTGGCATAGAGGCTACTGGCCTCAGAGTATGGGCCAGCAGGTGAGTGTGTCAGCTGAGAGCAGAGCACCCTGGGAGGTGAGGTTCCAATACCTAGCCCGTATTGCATAAAGGCTGCTGGCCCATGCCAGAGAGCTGGGGGACAATTCCCTCCCCCCTGCCAATTGGAAATCTAGAGGGAGGTTACAGTAAGCCCTACAACCAACCTAGAAGAACTGGAGAACATCTGGCAGCAGAGGACTTACAGTGCTCAGAAGGTGTCATTTGGGCTGTTACCCACTCAGTTCTTGCAGAAAAGAAAGGGAAGAGTGAACTATACCTTGCAATATATAACCAAAATTGAAAGCCCAAAACCTAAGCAAGTCAACACTCCATAAATAAGGAGAATACAATGAAGGCACCTGAAGGAATCAAGGAAAGCAATCCTTCAACACCATGAAGAGGCATGAGAGATTAACATCAGAATACAGGCGAAAGATAAATGACATGCCAAGAGCACGATGAAAGAATGATATGGGAAAAGACCAGAATAACCCCACACCAAACTCTACAGAGCCTGTGGAGGACTTTTACAATGGGATCTCCATTGAGATAGACGAGGACACAGATTATAGAATAACGATCTCAGATATATTGAAAGAAATCATAGAACTAAGGGGAGAAAATGAAAAACTCAGAAAGTACCGAGAGGGAGACAATGACAAAATCAGGAAGGAGGTAGAAACACTGAAAAGATCCCATGCTGAAATGAAAAAGGAAACCAAGTAGTGAAACAAGGAGCTACAAGAAAAAATTGAGAAGCTCCAAAAGGAAGTGGAAATACTAAAGGAAAAGCAGAATGATTGATTTTACATGAACAATGCTTGTACTCATAAGTTATTACTTATTGTTAAAAAAATGAAAAAAGTAATAAATAAAATATTTTTAAATATAAAGAAAAAAGGAAAAAATATGAATAAAATTATAAAATAATATGAATATTTTAAAAATATAAATAAATTAAATTATAAAAAAATAAAAAGCAGAATGAAATGAGAAAGGAAATCAAACACTCATCCAATCAAAAGGAAAGAACGGGAAAAGCCTCAGAAGTAGAATGGAGATAGCAGATAAAAGAATTTCAGACCTATAACATAACACAGAACAACACAAAAGCTCAAGAAAAGATTATGAAAATTTTAAAAATACACAAGAGCGGAACAACCAGGAAATGTGGGACACTATGAAAAGATAAAACCTCTGCATCATAGGGATAGAGGAAGGAGAAGAATCCCAAGAGAATAGTATTGATCAGATTGTCAACAGAATAATAGACGAAAATTTCCCCAAACTAAAAAAAGACAAACCCATACATATACAAGAAAGACATTGAACACCAAAGAGACTGGACCAGAGAAGAAACTCCCCCTCACAATATTATAGTTAAAATGCAAGAAGCCCAAAATAAAGACAAAATTCTGAAAGCCACAATAGAAAAATAACACATTGCATATAAAGGGAAACCTATCAGAATTACAGCTGACTTTTCAGTGCAAACTATGAAAGGAAGAAGAACGTGGACCAAAGCATTCCCAGTGCTAAATGACTATCTATGCCAACCCAGGTTACTATACCAAACAAAAATGTCAATTCTAGTTGAAGGAAAGAGAAAATTCTTCCATGGTGGAAACAAGATGAAAGAATACATGTCCAGAAACCAACCCTTCAGGGAATAGTTGAAGCAATTCAAAGGACAGAGGAGGGGAGCAACTAACCCCAGACACCTTGAAAGAGAAATTAATAAAAGCAGAACTGTAGAAGTAGAAACCTAGACTAAAAACACAAATGTAAAATAAGGTGAAAGGAAGAAACACACATCTCTCAATTATAACCTTAAATATTAATCGGCTAAACTCCCAATCAAAATGCATAGGCTGGGAGGATGGATTAGGAAACAGAATCCATCTATATGATGTCTACAAGAAACCCATCACACCCTCAAGGTTAGGCACCAACTTAAAGTGAAAGGATGGAAAAAAATATTCCAAGCAAGTGGTACCAAAAAGAAAGCAGGAGTTGCTATTTTAATATCAGACAAAATAGACTTCAAAGTAGAAGCAATTAGAAAAGACAAAGAGGGCCATTACCTCCTTATCAAATGGAAAATTTAGCGTGAATACTTCACAGTCATGAATATATATGAACCAAACTCTGGTCACCAATCTTTATAAATACAACTCTACAGGCCCTCAAGGAACAAATTAACCCCAGCACATTCATAGTAGGGGGCCTCAATATCCCACTGAGACCTTTGGATAGATCAATTGGGCAAAGATTAAACAGAAAGACATCTGAACTGCACAATACAATACAGCAAATGGACCTCACAGACATCTTCCAAATATTCCACCAAAACACCAGAGAATATACTTTCTACTCAGCACCCCAAGGAGCATTCTCCAAAATGGACAACATTCCTAGACATAGAAAAAAAAACCTTCACAAATAGAAAAAATAAATTGAAATAATTTCATGCATTCTATCAGACCATAGTAAAATAAAGATCAATATCAACACCAGGACAAGCCCTCCTACCTACAGGACCACATGGAGACTAAACAATACACTCCTATATAATGATTGGGTCAAGGAGGAATAAAGAAAAAAATAAAAGCATTCCTGGAACTAAACGAAAATGACAGTACAACACAACAAAACCTATGGGACACTTTTTTTTTAATTTTTATTAATTTTATTTATTTTTTATGTGTATGAATGTACTGTCTGCATGCAAGTTTGTGCACTTGTGTCGTGCAATGCCACGGAGGTCAAAAGAGGGTGCCGGATTCCTCTGGAACTGGAGTTCTCCTGGAATTGGAGTTTCAGACGGTTCTCAGCCACCATGTGGATGCTGGGGATCAAACCCAGGTCCTCTGTAAGAGAGGTTGGTGCTCTTAAGCACTAGGCCATCTCTCCAGCCCCACTATGGGACACTTTAAAAGCAAATCTAAGAGGTAAGTTTATAGCCCTGGGTGCCCACATTAAAAAAAAAAAATAGAAAGAACACAAATAAATGAGCTAACACTACAGCTAATATCACTTGAAAGACAACAGCAAATGAACCCTAAACACAACAGACAGGAAGAAATAACAAACATCAGAGCAGAAATAAATGAAATAAAAACAAATAAAACAATACAAAAAGAAATTAATGAATCCAAAATGTGGTACGTTGAGAAAATAAACAAGACAGACAGATTTCTAGCCCAGTAAATGAAAAGAAAAGTAACTCCAAATCAATATAATTCATGATGAAAGGGGATATATCACAACAGACAATGAAAAGATCCAGACATTCATATGGGAGTACTTCAAAAACCTATACTCTACCAAATTTGAAAACCTAAGAGAAATGGATGAATATCTGCGATCCAGGGAATCACCAAAGCTAAACCAAGAAGAGACTGACAGCTTAAACAGACCCATAGTATATGAAGAAATTGAAAATGTAATAAGAGATGTCCCAACTAAAAATATCCCAGGCCCAGAGGGTTTCACAGCAGAATTCTATAAATATTTGAAGAGTACTTACAACCATGATTACTCAAACTGTTCAGAAAGATACAAGCAGAGGGAAATCTTCCAAATTCCTTCTATGAAGCCAGCATCACTCTAATACCCAAACGAGGCAAGGATGCAAAAAAAGGCAAATACAGACCCATCTCATCAATGAACTCAGATGCAAAAATTCTCAACGAAATACTTGCAAACTGTATGCAGAACCACATCAAAAAAATCATCCACCATGGTCAAGTTAGATTCATACCAGAGATGCGAGTATGGTTCAACATACGAAAATCAGTAAATATCATAAAACACATAAGTGGACTGAAGGAGAAAAACCAAACAATCATCTAAATTGATGTAGAAAAAGCCTTTGACAAAATATAATACCCCTTAATGATTAAAGTAGTAGAGGGAATTGGACTGGAAGGATCATTCTTCAATATAATCAAAGCCATATAAAGGAAACTCACAGCCAGCATCATCCTAAATAGAGAAGAGTTGGATTCTGCATAAATGTAGGAACCCAGCAAAGCTGCCCCTTTTCACCACTCTTCTTCACTATATTGCTTGAAACACTGGCTAGAACAATAAGGCAAGAAAAGGAAATCAAATGAATACTAATAGGAAAAGAGGAAGTAAAACTATCCCTTTTGCAGATGATATGATAGTTTACATAAGGGATGCGAAAAACCCTACCAGAAAATTCCTAGAAACGATTAAGGGTTTCAGTAATGGGGCAGGTTACAAAATTAACCTAGAAAAATCAGTAGCTTTTCTTTACACAAACAACAAGCAACTGAAGAAGGATTACAAAGAGACCTTCCCAATCACAAAAGCCTCAAAAACAATAAAATACCTAGGAATGAACTTAATCAAAGACACCAAAGATCTCTAAAATAAAATTATAAAGTCCTGAAGAAAGAGACTGAAGAAGACATCAGAAGATGGAAAGACCTCCCATGCTCATGGATTGAAAAAAAATTAATGTAATAAATATATCAATTCTTTCCAATTTAGTATAACAATTCAACACAATTCCAATTAAAATCCTCGTGACATTCTTCACAGGCTTGGAATAAAATTTTTTAATTCGTATGGAGCAAGAAAAGTTCCCAAATAGCCAAAGCAACCCTGAACGAAAACAGCAATACAGGGGGAATTTCTATACCAGACATCAAACTATACTACAAGGCTATAATCATAAAAAAAGTCTGATACTGCGGAAGAACAGACCCATAGATCAATGGAACCAAACTGAAGATCCAAACTTGAGCACATAGAATTTCAGCCCCCTTATATTTGACAAGGTGTCCAAAAAGACTCAATGGGGAAAGACCATCTTCAGCAAATGGTGCTGGCACCATTTGTAGAAGAATAAAACTAAACCCCTACCTCTCACCTTGTACAAAAATCAACTCCAAATGGATCAGAGACCTCAATTTGAAACCTAAAACCCAGAAGGTGTTACTTGAAAAAGTTGGCAGCAACTTACAAGACAGGCAGGTTACTACGCAGGTTGTTGTGTGCCATATAAGAAGGCAGGCTGGGCATGAGCCAGGGGAGCAAGCCAGTGAACAGCATTCCTCCATGGCCTATGCTTCAGCTCCTATCTTCCAGGTTCTTGCCCTGAGTTCCTGCCTTGGGCTCCCTAAGTGATGAAATGTGACCCCGGAGATGTAAGCTGAATAAACCCTTTCCTCTACAAGTTGGTGTCGATCAGAGTGTTTTATCACAGCAACGGAAGACAAACTAGAACAGAAATTGGTACCGGGAGTGGAGTTTTGATGTGACAGACCTGAGCTTGGTGTTTTGGGGAAGGATTGTGGAGGTGTTTGGAACTTTGGGATGGGAAGATCACTGAATGCCTAAAGATCGTGGCTGTGATACTTGGAACAGTTTTGATGAAAGAGTTGTAGAAGATGGAGGCTTGGCTTATGAAGTTTCTAGTTTCAAAGGGGAGCAGAGATCATTAGGACTGTGTAATCTGTGGGTTCTGGTCAGCTCAGGCTGAAGAATCAGCTGTAAGTAACAAGAGACCAGAACCTGAAGTGAAATCTATGTTATACTGGGACAATTGATGCTGGTTAGGTGGGGCTGAAAAATCAGCTGTAAGTAACAAGAGACCAGCATCACTGTGGTGAAATCTTCTGGGAAGAAATTCTTCAGGGTCAGCACACAGAAGCTGTGATCCAGGAGGGGCCTGAGCCCCCATCTCAAGCCAGAAGCAGGACTTGGTAATATGTAAGAGTCTCCTATATGGTTCTGGTGTTGAAATTTGAGGGGGGTCACAGACAGCAGCTGAGGCTTGGCACTGTGAGGGGTCAGGAAAGATGATTGGTGGAAGTGCACCTCGGTTGCAGTGAAGAGCCCAGGATTTCAGGGGTCATGGAGCACCAAGAGAGGTCAGAAGAGAATATTGGTGAAGGTGCTGCCTCAGTTTGAGTGGCAACTCCATCATTTTGGAGATGCCAGGAACTTGGGACAACCACCAAGAGCAGTGGGGGTGTGGAATGGAGTCAGAGTGGGCCTGCGAGATGAGCTGTGTGTGCTGTGGATGGCAGAGCAGAGAAGGGGAGCTGCCGAGACTCTTTGGAGCCCAGAAGATCGTGAGTCCCAGGTGTCGAGCCTTGAGCTACTTGCTGGAATTAGGTTTTGTTTGACTGTGCCTGATTATTCCCTTTGAAATAAGACAGTACTTGTTTTGGATTTTACAGCAGCCCACAGTTAAGAGACTTTTAACAGACTGAACTTTTAGGTATTTGGACATTTTAAGGACTGTGGGGCTTTTAAGGTTGTACTGTCTTAGGTTGTGATTAATGTTAACATAATTCTTTGGGAATAAGAGCTGGAAAGGTTGTGGTTTAATAGTCATATGTTTTGTGTGTCAAGTTGACAAGGGGTCAGTTGTGCTGGATAGCTTTAGTGTCAACTTGACACACCTGGGTTGAGGGAGCCTTAATTGGGGAATTGGCTCCATTGAATTGGTCTGTGGCCACGTCTGTGGAGTGCTGTCTTCATTGTTGGGCAGTGTGCAAGGGCCCAGCCCACTGTGGGTTCTACCTCCCTGGGCAGGTTGTTGTGTACCATATAAGAAGGCAGGCTGGGCATGAGCCATGGGAGCAAGCCAGTGAACAGCATTCCTCCATGGCCTGTGCTTCAGCTCCTGTCTTCCAGGTTCTTGCCCTGAGTTCCTGCCTTGGGGCCCCTAAATGAACTGTGACCCAGGAGATGCAAGCTGAATAAACCCTTTCCTCCCCAAGTTGGTTTTGGTCAGAGTGTTTTGTCACAGCAATGGAAGACAAACTAGAACACCATCAGACTGTTCCTACAGCAGAGATGCATGTACAGCAATGTTTCTTAAATAGTGAAGAGCTGGAACCAATCAAAGTGCCCCTCAGCAATGAGTTGTTGCAGAAAATTGTAGTACAGCTACACAATGGAGTATAAAGAAAGATGACATCATGAAATTTGCAGGTAAATGATGGAAGTAGATTTTATCTAAGTGAAGTAACACAGTCCCAGGAAAACAAAAGATGAATGGTATCCCACATCTGTGGATGCTAGTACCAAGTACCTAGGTGTAAGACAAAATGAGCAATGTTAGTGTTATGTTCCTCACAAGCTAAAGACAACTGTGCTCTTGTATTGGTGCTCCCTACACGGGTTCTAGAGCTGCCCTTACACTTACTTTCAGACTTCTGATTTTTTGTATATAATGGATGTTATGTGTGCATCTTTTAGAGTAATCTGGGATTAAAATGAAAATATGGGAATCAAGAAATATGACATGGAAATAACATACAATTTGTTTCCAAAGGATACAATATTAATATAGGTGCAATGTAACAGGCTGGTGCAACTTACCCTTTCTTGGTGCTTAATGACCATACCTGATGTCCATACCAATTGGGTTGAGGGACCTGGGGGATAACTATGTTCCTTGCCCTCAGATGTCAACCAAGTCATAGGGGATTATGCATGGGGGCATCTCTTGAAATGTCCTGCTGAGGCGGGTCACCATTCTTTCTGTTCAGGGAGGTCTTGGAAAGCCACTAAGGGGACTTCAGCCAGTGTCCAGTCTATAAAGAAGAAAGTCTGCTCATGCTTCATAAAAGGAAACCACGTCTAGTAAGACCTGATTTTGTCCTCATGTGGATGGAACTGGTGGATGAGGAGCTGAAAGAAGCAAGGGGCTACCACCTTCCTCCACCACCAAAAATACTCCAAGAGAACCCTGAGGACCAAATCCTCAACTGGTCTCAACATCACAAACCTTGGATAATCTGGGCCAAATGTGTGGCCTTAAGCATCCAGAAGGAAAATAGAACCAGAAATAAATAATCAGTAAGATCAGAGAATCTGTAATGCAGACATAAAACGTGAGATCTTATTAAAAAGACAAACATAAAAAAGAGAGCACTGTTGTTTGGCCTGTCTTCAATTCTTATAGGCAGGTGCATCTGCTTTGTGGATCATACTGCTTTTGGCACTCCTCAAGGACATGAGATACAGCTTTTTAACCTTCCAAATGTGGTCTAAGGACTGCTGAGATACCCAGCTAGTGGACTAAGCAACTAATGGGAATTCAGCCTTGTCAGAATATGGACTGCCATTGTTAGACAATCTCTGCTGTATCATGGATGCCAGTACAGGGGGATCAAGACAGGATGCATGCTTACTGGACTTCATTTGGGGGACTATGGGAGGGAAGGACCCAAATGTGGAGTACAAGTGCAGGATTGATGTTTGTTTGGGCTTGCCAAGGAGGAGCCTCGAGCACTTCCTTAAGGAAAATATGACATCTTTTGGGGAAAAAAAAATATATATATATTCAAATGCTATATATATACTGAAGCACTACTAGTAGGAGAGGACAATAACAACAAAAGAACTGGAAAAACTCAGAAATCGATGAAGGACATGTATGGCAGGGTACAGGGACTTGGGTCGGGTGGAGGACATGGAAAGGGACGTAACTCTAGATTCCATTGAGAAATTATGTAAGACTTATGGAAAAAGCCTAAAAACAATAAAAAATAATTAAAAAATGCAAGATTCACTTTAGCCTTCTAAAAAAAGATGTTATATTGGTAACGAGATCATTTTAATAGAAGCTCCTTATGAATATTTAAGAAGAATCATCTGATTTTATAGCAGGAAAGAGGTAAACTTCCCAAGGACCTTCTGTCATTGGATATTCCAGGTGTTGCAGCTAAGCATAGCTGTGGTTCAATAAGAATGGCTTCCCTAACAATAAATGTCATAAGAATTCTCTATCCTTGTTTTTATTATTCCCTCTATCTATTGAACTCTTCCATATAATAACATTGCTGATACTTTATTATACCAAGGGGACTTCCAGTATATATATGAGATTTCATCTTTACAATACTTTTAACTTAATAAACAAAGAAATAAAAGAGAAAGGAAACTTGTGGGGATAATCCATACACAATACAAATGGACTTTAAGATAGCCTAAAGGAAAAACAGTCAAATAATATATATTCTTGCACCAGAGATAAGAAATGAAAACTATACAAGTACAGGCAATTAAAGAGGAAGAATGAGGTACTGAGACAACTTACCAAGGAATCTGAGTAATATAAAATTCATTTAAATGTCTCTGCAAGTATGTTACTAGAGAAGAGGTCAAAAGGATGTTATCTATTACCAGTATGGGTATCAAAGTCATGTAAATAAAATACCTTCGTTCACAGTGTTATAAACTGAATTGAATTAGTCACCAGAACATTGATCATTTTAGTCAGTAATATCAATGGTAAGCATTGGTCTATGAACAACTCTTTCTTGTTCTGAAATTAACAGTACGATTAAAGCAAATGACCTTTTCACAAATCACCTTATGTCTAAAGAGATGTGTCAGAAGAATGACTATGAAAGGAATGTCATTTATCTAGTACAGAAACAAATGGGACTATAAACAGCATTCCTAAATAACTACTTTCTAAACCTGCATGTTGCTTTGATTATTGCCAGTAATAAAGTGAATGACATGATTCCTGAAGACTGAGTCTTCCAGGGGCATGAACAGACATTACAAATAAAGAAAAAGAAATGTATGAATGATTTTTCTTATGAAGTTTTTAATTATTTGATATACTTGTCAATGCTCATGGTAACAGTAACATAAGGTCCATGCTTGGAGATTAGAAGAGATTTTTCAGTTTCCTGACTATTTAAAGTGTCTTGGGAGATTATAGTTTAGAATATGGAAATCTACTACGGACAATGGGCTATAAAAAAACAGGTGGATCTTTGTGAGTTCAAGACCAGCCTTGTCTACACAGTGAGTTCCAGGACAGCTGGGGCTACAGGGAGATCCCTGTCTAAAAAAGACAAAAAAAAAAAAAAAAGCGTGATTTTTGTCAACAAATATGATTAGCTCAAGATGTATTGTAAAATTATAAATTAATAAAGTTTCAAAAAAAGGAATTCCTAATGAACAAATTTTGTTATGGTTTGCATATATATATATTAATATATATATATATATATATTATTTATATATATATATTCCCCAGAGAATGATATATCTTAACGACCTGGCTCACAATGGGCAGGGAAGAGGGATACTACTGAAAGATGATTGATTATTGGTCTGAACAGATAAAATCTCCTGAATAGTGTATTTTATTCATGAGTTTATAGGTGAAAGAGCTTTTCGGACATGGGATCTACTTTTAGGAAGTGGGTAATAGGGAACAAGTCTGTGGGGATAGTAGGACCTATCACTGTACCCTTCCATTCTTTGTCTCTGAAAGCTCTCTCATGAGGTGAACTGCTCTTCTCTACCATGTACTTCCTCAATCAGGAAGTATCTTATCACCGGCCCTCAGAGAAAAATGGATCAAGCCACTTAACCATGAAAGGAAACCTCTGGAACTCTTAGAGAAAGAGAAAAAAAAATCTCCCCAATTAAAATTGTTTACCTTTCTGTATTTTCTTATAGTGGAACAATTTTGATTAAGAAGTTGAAAGAAGGAACGATCTTCTGTTGTAAGACAGCTGTTAAAATGTGTATAGGTTTGACATACTTGACAATAAGGAAGATAAAATCTATCACATGCAGAAATCAGATATGAGCTAGAACTTCTCAAGTAAGTAAAGCCAAATGTATTACACTACCCTACACCAAATTTCCTCCTTCACAGCCTTGAAGCTTTATCTTCTTAAAATAAGGAACAGATGCATTTATGATCTTCCCTGAGCTGCTTCTTACTTTTACTTTACTTTCTTGAAGGTACACTTGTAACTATGATTTTTAATACCATCCAGAGAGTGGAAAATATTTCCATTCCAAATTACAGTGATGGACTTGATGAAAACTGTGCTAAAAATGAGGATTGTGTTTGAAATACCATTCATGTTTCCTAAGCTATTTCAACACTCATTGAAAACATGATCCCTGTATTTTTTCAATCCAACAGAATTGTAACTGAGGACAACATGAATTTGTCCACGTGCTTACTGCTGGTTTATCTGGCTTATCTGAAGTTTTAACTTTAGAAATTTCATCACACAAAATGTAAAATAGTGTCACATTCATTATAAGTTGTGGTTTGTACTTGCTTATGCACCATCTCCACAAAAAGATATAAATAAAATTGACTAGAAAGTGTTTTACATACCAACTGGAAATCGTATATCTGGCTTCTGCAAATGGCCTTCAGTACTTATACACTCTCATATTTTGTCTCTTTATAATAGTATTATAAGGGCAAATTCAGTTCATAATTTCTTTTTTTTCTTTTACTCCATTAACCTATTACAGTTTTTATTTCAATTATCTTGTAATGCATATAAAATAAATTACAGACAGAAAATATTACAGAAAGGTTTAACAAGTTAATGGTAACTTAAATGCACTCTTTTCCTCATTATGCAAATTTGCAGCACTCTCCTGGATAGCACAGAACATTTTCTAAGCAGATATGTCAAAATATTTATTAAGCTTTTGTTTTATTGATGCATTAATATAAGGAATACAAAGTGGATTTTTTTCCATTTACCTTACAAATATAAGGATAAGGACCAAAAGATGAATTACTTCATACAGAAAGATCAAATTTCTTGTCATTTCTAGCAGGATAGCCCTTCTGAAAACCTTTCATACTTGGGGAAGAGCAGAGTAACTCTAACTTTATTTAAAATTTAAATTTTACATGGAACTAAATGACTAAGATCACTAAGTAAACCAACAATATAAATTTAATCAGAATTAATAAATATCACATTATTGTGTAGTTTATTCTTTTTATCTTTTTTAGTAATATCTGTATCAACACAAAATGAACTAGTTTTAGTCATTTAAAGGAAAGAAATGTCCCATCAAAGATTTGGTCTTACAAGGCAGCTATCTAAATGTTATGTTACTATCTTTGTTCCTCAGATAGTGTTAGATGCACAGTTATCTAATATTCCTGCTATAATGTTGAAAGATTTGGGGCTTATGTTTTCTTACAACAAATAACCTAAGCATATTTCATATGTGTTCAAATAATTACTTAAACTTTACGCTCAAAAGGTTTCCATGGAAACCCAAATTTAATAACATGCTTAGAGGTAGAATTAGAGTAGGAAACACACTGTATCATGGATATGTTAAAAGAAAAACAGAAAAAGGAGAAGGGGGTGGGATGAAGAAGTAAAGGAAAAAATAACAAGGAAGGAGAAAGTACAAATATCTGTAAATATCTTTGTTATTTTTATGTACACATAGATATATACATTCAGGTGAAGAGAAAATAAGAGATAATGATGTACACTTAGGTTTAGCCAGTGGCTCAATTGGCCTAGATTCAGAAGCAGCTATATTTACGATAGATTCATTCATATTCACTTACCACAAAGCTGTGCCATCATGTCCCTTGTACAGATTATCCAATATAATTAAACAATATAGCTCCACTCTCAATCAATACATAGGTCCATACCACCTCTTTGTATAGGTGAATCTTTAGAGGTAGGCTAATGAATGTTCTTAGTAGCTTTATATATCCTGGTATCATCTCATTTCCCAATGAAATTATGTCATATTCTTTTTAACTTTTTTATGTGTATGAGTGTACTGTCTGCATGTATGTTGGTGCACCCATGTGGTGCAATGCTGCGGAGGTCAGAAGAGGGCATCTGATTCCCCTGGATCTGGAGTTAAAGATGGTTCTTAGCCACCATGTGGGTGCTGGGATTCAAACCTGGATCCTCTGTAAGAGCAGTCGGTGCTCTTAATGGCTAAGCCATCTCTCTGGCCCCCAAATTATGTCATATGCTAACTGTGATGAAGAGCAGAATGGAAAACAGGAATGAGTGTGTTAATATCCAACAAAATGTATTTAAAAATAAATGTTTTGTCTCTAAATTAATCACATCACAAGAAAATATAGTTCTTTGAATTTGAGAACCAAGAATTATGGCTTAAAACCAGTAGTTGCAATTCATTGTTAGATTATCACCACTGTTCCTGTTAATTGAAAAACTTGGATTTTTCTAAGTAATTACTTGGGAATAATTAATTTTGAAGGGGTTTTCATTACAATGAATAATGATGAAATTTTCATGCCAGCTTCCTTTGATTAGCTATATTTTATATAGAGCATAGTTCCAGAGACTTGTCACTCTTCATGGGATTTTTATGTGTTAAATACACATCAGAATACATATAATACATGTTTCAAATGTAAATAATCATATGACTATAGTTGTTAAGAATTTCCTTACTTGAAATCTAAGAAGCTGTCCTGATACATTTATGGAAATGCTAGAAGATGTAGTACTCCAGGGTTAAAAACAAGCAGTGGTATTACAGTAAAAACAAGTTTTGGTGAAAACACGAGACCTGGCTCTTACAATGAGGTTGAAATTCCAGTCTAGGCACATACACACAGTGTTTAATACATTTAAAGAAAGAAAAAATACTAGTTTGAATAATCTTTCATTTTATAATAATGAGAACAAGTCTGTATCAGTTTCATCATTGTGAATGAGCAAGATCTTACTGTAGTCCTTAATGTATCTCCCTGTAGAAACAGCCTTTGAAGTACTCCACCCAAGAAGGAGTCATAATATTACATTGTGCCACACCAACATATCTGTGGTGTTTCATATGGCATTGGTACATGGTAGTATCCTAACACCAAGAAATAAGTAAACAAGCGGGTCAGTGCACAATGAATTGGTAAATTTAGGCAAAAATTAGTGGAATTCTTGGCAGGTTGCAAGAGATGAAATGACTATTTGACCAACTATGTTCTAATGACACATAGATTTATTCAAAAGAAAAAGACAGAGGTAAGGTGTATTAGTCAGGGTTCTCTAAAGAAACAGAATCAACAGGACGAATATATAGCTATATACAGATTTATTGATTTGCTCATGTGACAGAGTTCAAGTAGTCCAACAATAGCCACGCCACACAGGAGAGGCTGAGAATCCAGGGAACTGCTCAGTCTGCAAGGCTGGATGTCTCAGTAGTACCAATCTGCTACTGAAGGCCTGGTGAATTCCAGGAGATCTGCTGGTCTCAATACATCCTGGGATTCAAAGGGTTGACCAAAGCAGCAAGACAAACTCACCAGTGAGAGAGAGGCAAGCTGCAGGAAAAAAGGGACCAGCTCCCTCCGCCATGGCCTTTCATACTGCCTGCTGGCAGAAGGTAATGCCTACATTTAGGGTGAGACATCTGGCTTGAGGTAGTCCAATCTGAAGATCTTTTTCTCTTATTTTTTCATCCCTAGTCCAGTCAAATTGACACCCAAGATTAACCACCACATAAGGTGTGCAGTTAGTAACTACTGTCTCTAATAACCTATCAAATTCATAAATAGAATAATTGCTTTAGTTTGCTGTCTAGAACTAATCTCTTTTAATCAGGATGTGAGTTTCTTTCCTTGAAATTGACTGAGTGAAGGTCACAAGTTATGGACTTGTTGCAATGCAGGCTCTTGTTACAATGCACAAATGAATGCTATCACAATTAGGAATGATTCATTTGGGCACCAATGAAGAGAAGAAAATGCTTGATGATAGGGAAGGATGGATGGCCTTGTGAGGAGATGGAGGCACTCTTGATTAAGGGCTGTAATCCTATAGATTCCTCACTTCTATGTCACTGAGGTCAGTGATATGATTTAGACACACATGCATTAACATGATGTTTACATACAGATGATTAAACAGTCCTGTATCTTTGTAACCTATGGTTCTGTCATATATTTATAAATCTGGGTTGAAGAATAGATAAAGGAAAACATTTTTGAGCATTTCTCTAATGACAAAAGCCTCATACTTCATTTTTAATATTTTTCTTTATAGAATGATGAAAACAATTTAACCTTCTTTCAGAAGCAGAAGCAGTGCTCGCCTGAGGATTCTAAACATAGAAATATAAGATGAATTGATCACTGCAGAAACTCATAACTGAATCAGCCTGAACTCTCTGCTCTCCCTCCACTACCACATTTTTTATGTTTTGTTATGAGAAAAGAAAATTGGAAATATGAAAATATAAGAAATGGCCACAATTCATTTCAATTCATGTATAAAATTTACTTAGATTTCTTTTGTAATGATTCTGGAAATGATAGCAACATGTTTAAATGATTACAAAAAGGATTGGAATAACAAAATAAATAAACCTACGATGGTTCTTATGTATAAGAAAATGCATAAGTTGGGGCTGGAGACATGGCTCAACGGTTAAGAGCACCAGCTCTTCTTGCAGAGGACCCGGGTTGGATTCCCAGCACCCACATGCCAGCTAAGAACTGTCTTTAACTCCAGCTCCAGGGAAATCCAACACCCTCTTCTGACCTCTGTGGCATTGCAGGACACGGGTGCACCAACCTACATGCAGACAGTACACTCATACACATACAAAATAACAAAAATTAAAAAGATAAAATGTGGGGCTGGAGAGATGGCCTAGCAGTTAAGAGCGCCAACCGCTCTTGCAGAGGACCCGGGTTTGATCCCCAGCACCCACATGGCGGCTGAGAACCGTCTGAAACTCCAGTTCCAGGAGAACTCCAGCTCCAGGGGAATCCGACACCCACTTCTGACCTCCGCGGCATTGCACGACACGGGTGCACAGATCTGCATGCAGACAGTACATTCGTACAAATACAGAAATAAATAAAAATTAATTAAAATTTAAAAAAAAGATAAAATGTGTAAGTTGTGATTTTGCATATACAAAATGTTGACATGTAGGTGGGATGCCTCTTTGTTTCTCTTCCTTTCTTTTCCAATCTTTCTTTCTCTTCTTCTTTGGAAAGTAAAACAATAAACTAAGGGAAAGAGGCAAATTGTATACATTGAACTGGAAATAATATATAAATATTTAGTATATATATATATATATATATATATATATATATAATCAATGTTTTCTCTGCATGTATTAAATGTACATGTACAATGCATCTTGCAATGCCTGAAGAGGCCAGAAGAAGATTTAGGTCCCCTGACACTGGAATTAACTTATGGTTGTGAACTGCCATGTGGGTTCTGAGAACAAATCTAATAAGTGTTCTCAACTGGTGAACCATCTCTAGATCCCTTATGTTACTTATCCAATAGGGATGAGAAGAAAAGCACTGATATATCCAATTTTAAATGTGGCATCTAATTTGATTATTTTCTTAATAAGGCTGATTATTTACTATTTATAGTTACTAAGATACAGAAGCCTAATCTTTGAAATACTGAATTACTTTCCAAAATTCAATGTTCTGGGGGAAGCTCATTTTAACTCAACGAAAAATATAGACAGACTGGTTCCATGAGTAGGGTCAATATGTTTCTATTTTTTTTTATTTTAATTTTATTTTTTATTATTTTTTCACATAAATTTATTTTTATTTTTTGTTTCTATTTTATAGGATGTTTTATTTCAGAATTATTTTTAATGTTTTCCGAATGCTACATTAACCTTTCTCCTAAACTTTGTATTTTTAGCAAAATTTCACCTATTCTCAAATAACTTCTTGCTTCTATCTTATCCTTTCCAAAATTTTGTAAAATTTATAATATACTTCAGATATGAAAGAAAAGATAATTATTTTCTAAAATAAAAATAAAGTAAAAGGAAAACCATTCTTGTCATGTTCTCTGAGGAACCATCTATTTCTCAAGGAGCATATATGTTACATTTATTTTGTCAATTATTCACCATGGTGGCAAATAATTAATGTAACAAACTACTGTGAGATAATGATTATTTCTTCTTTATTTAGAGTCTCTGGACATTATTAAAAACACTAAATTGGAGAGATTGCTCAATCATTAAGCCTCATTAAGCCGGCACTCAACTCTTCCAGATGAGCAGAGTTTGATTCTTAGCACCCAAGCCAGGAGTTAAAACAATTACCTGTTACTCCAAGTTCAGAACACCCAATGTCTTATTAACTCCAGGGCTCCCATACCCACGTGTACACACACACACACACACACACACACACACACACACACACACGCACATACACACAGTGAATAAACTTAAATATTTTCCTTGTTACTTTTCTGGTTTTATTGAAATAGGGATCCCCTGTAACCCCAACTAGCCCAGGAAATTAATATGTAGATCACAATGTCCTGATCTCATAGAAATCAACCTGCCTCTGCCTACTGAGTGCTGGGATAAAAAGCATATTCCACATGTGATTTTAATAATAAATATTTAAAGAATAGATGAATAAGCTTAAAATCAATACATGAATTATATATATATATATATATATATATATATATATATATATATGTCACAGCTAATGCATGTATTTTGATTACATTTAAATTAAGAATTTACCATAGAAAGCAGTAGAAAAAATAAATGAGAAAGATTCAAGAAGTTTCTCCTTACTAAAAATAGAATAATTAAACTATCTATTTCATATCCTAACTAACTTAATGTCTAAGCTATTTATTTTCATTTATAATAGATAAATATGCTATGTATATGAAACTGTGCATCCATACACCATTAAATCTAAGAAGCTTGAATACTGAGAGCCTTTTGTCTGATAGATAAAATCGAATATTTTCATGGGGAAGGATGTTTGGAATTCAGCATAAACTTAAGGTTAAATATGTTCTGGAGCAAAATTGCTGCAAGATGAAGGAAAGGCTGTGAGCATTGCCCTTCTTATGCTACCAGCTCCATTATTCTACAGGACAATATAGCCCATGTGGGGTGGTCAATTAGACACATTTTATATTCAGCAACATCACTTCCCCTAGTATATTCCAAAATAGACCCTTGATGTGGTACAGCTCCACAATATTGTTGGTAAATGAAGTATTGACTTTTATTATAACCAGCTATGATTTAATGAATGAGATCTGGTTGCTTCAGTATCAGACAATGCTAGAAATATATGTCAAAGATTGTGTCTTTTTTCAATTTTACTTCATGAACCAGAGAATATCACAAATCATCTAAAACAAGAGTCCAAAGGAACATGATCCATATTTTCGAAATTACATTTCATTCTTATCTCTTTGATCCAGTATTTGATATCACTGTCTGCTTTACCCTGCATTGAGCATTCATTATATTCTGGTGGGGACCCATCTAAACTCCCTTATGGTGATATTAAGTGCTTATAGCAAAATGCTTCCTCACATTGATCACTTTAAACCACTATTAAAGGAAGATACGGAGAACTACTCTAAATTCTTTGATTTTTTCTGAAAATGAATAAGCAATTCTATTTTGCTTGATTTATATTACAATTTCAGGAGGACAGTTTTTACAAGCAATTGTATTAATATATTTATCCACAAGAACTGCAGATTGAAAAAAATCTGTGACAGTCTTAAGTGTGGGGACTTCTTTTGATTAACTGCAAATTCCACTGAATTAAGATTTCAAATTGGGTGTGTATCCCCTCATCAAGGTATGGTACATAATAAAAATCACATTAAAAATAAATATATACGAGTTTGATTAATTCAACCAAGTTGAAATTTAGTTGTGGCTTTTACTCATACTTATAATATTTGGAATACCCATGTTTTGAGATGAAGTATACCCTCATTTTTAATATTTATGATGACTATAAAGGGGCATTATATTTTTATTGTATCACGCTCAGCCACAAAATGACAACTATTTTAATGTTTCCGTGAAACTTATGGTGAAGTTTTCCCAATAAAAAATTCCCTTCCTCCACAGGACTTGAAGAGATATAAGGAATTCCAGGGATGGAGGGGGGCAGTGGTATGGAACACTGACTTCTGGCCATAATATGGCTGTAAACTGTTGGACACAAGAAAATTCTATACAGGAGCTCCATAAGATACAGCTTGTCAACACACTTTCAGAGGTAGGAGAGTGATTCATGGGGTCCTCGCCCTCTAGGAGGATTTAATCAGAGAAACCTTGATGGGACAGGGAGAGACATTTTCTGTAGTGGATCAGCCACCTTTCACATACAAGTAATTTTGTACACACTAACACATGCTACACAGGATTCAGAGGGAACAGGCAAGAACTTTGGAGACTAACACTTAATGAAATAAAATTTGTACATAGTTGAAAATACATCAGTGAATTCCATTAATATCTATAATTATTTGTGGATAATCATATATATATATATATATAATCATGTGGATTATAGATAGATAGATAGATAGATAGATAGATAGATAGTATCCACATCTTGTTTATACTAACACCAAATCCCCCAGATGAAAGGCAAGCTGAACAACACTATGGTTATATTTTGTTTATCTGAAAGCAACTATGATGTTATAATGTGAATCTCTCAATGGGCTCTAGAATCCACCCACCAATTATTCTCAGACTCTGTAATTACTGTATATGGATGGAGAGTATGTATCCATATTTTAGAATAATATTGAATTAACGGAGGAAAATGTGAATTCCTAAGCATAAAAAAAGACTGAGAGAAAGATGCAGGACAGTCATGGCAGAATGCATGACCTGGGTTGGGATGGGGTGGGGTGGGGGGGAAGGGATAGGGGAATATGCCTGAACAGAAATGAAAAGAAATGATGTATGAAATACATAAAACATCAGTAAAAATGTAAAAATACATGCAAATAAAAGCATTTAAAATTGTAAAAATGTACAATTATAATAATATACATGTATAATTTTGAAGTATCTGGGTGAGTAATTTAACTGTATCACATGGAGATTTACAATTTAAATACAATCGAGTTGTCAAATTTTATTATAGGTTAGAAAAGGCACAAAGAAACACAATAAGCAATATAATAAACTGGATTATAGAAAGAAGATTTGATGGTAAATTCCAAAGTCCAAAGGACTAAAAGGAAGGATTGACTAGAAATCTATGATCTAATCAGAATCCACTAGAAATCTTTATTTTGTTCTTATTTAATTTCCCCACAATTGAATTTAGATCATCCAGACTACATGGAATAATCTATTATACAAAATGCCAACTTATTGTGGACTTAATTATCATTAAGCAACACAATTGCTTATCATAAGACGTACATATTAATATTTTATTGGAAACAAGATACTACAGTCTGATGAAACATAAACATTAAAAATGATCATAGGAGACTTTTAGATACAGAATCTGCATATCCTGGTGTGTGTACATAGGAGGAAATGAGAATTTGAGCCCTGGTTTATGCTGAACCTGGTTTACCAAAAAAAGCACTCAGTCTTTGCTGGCTGAGGACTCTTTCCCTTGTATAGGCTTAAGGGATCTGTGATAAGCCTCTCTCTGGAAGGGATTTTTGTTCTCAAGTACATCTAAGGAACACATCTGTAATCATATAAAGGACCAGACTCCTCTGAGTTCAGGAACGTTATGGTCACAAAGAAAATTGTTTATATTCCAAAGCAATTTTTAGGTTTTGTTAATTGAAATCTGAGCAATATGTGGCTAAGTGGATGCCTGAAAGGGTATCAAGCTTTTATTCAGAGAAGGACACCAACTTCATTTATGTGCAGAAAAGTCACAAGCCATTAGTCAGATTTAAGGGAGCTACCTATTCTTCATATAATGTTCTACCTAAAGACAAAAAATAAAGGGAGTATTTGAGGGGTAAAAGCAGAAAATATGGAAATAACATAAAGCTGCCACAACACGCTTGACAACAGGTTTCTCCAAGAATCTTCACAGTCAGACAAAATTAGGGAAAGCTGATCAGTATATAGTACACTATACTTAGTATATCCTCACAGCAAGATGTACTGATGAGCTCATGCACAGGACATGCATTCTATAAGACAAGGCACTGTGTATTTTAAGAAGCTAAAATGATTTTAATATTTTCACTATAGAACAATGACAAAATTTAGGGAAATATATTTAACATAATTTAACAGGAAGTAAATTATTTTTATTTTATTTCTAACTGAATTTTGTGTATTTCAAACATAGCACCTCAATCAGTTATAATCACTTTTGTACTCTCTTTTCCATTGGAACCTCCCCCGCCCCAACAGGCTCCCCTCTGGAGTTCATACATTGTCATTTGTGTTAGGGCCTATTGTGCCAAATTACATTCCCAGCCATCCCTCACAGAAAATTCATTTTCAGAGCTCTAAACAACTTATCTGGAGTCCTTCTCCTAAAGAAGTCCAGTTCTTTCACACCCAGCAGTAATCAGCTCTCAATATTTCTTCAGCTAGGTTTATTGGGTTTTGCTAACTATTTTTGTAGTCTTATGCTTATTTTTTGTCTGGTTGAGCTTGCGTGGGTCCTGTCTATGGTAACACCAATGCTGTAAGTTCATATGAGGAGGGTTCCAGGAGCTTGTAGGATTATTTTAACATGTGGTCTTGCACCATATCCCTGGCTTTTACAATCCTCCTGTCCCCTAAGCCCTTGTTGAGTGAAGCTGAATACAGGGGTCTCTCCATGGACACACACTCTGTAGAATTCTAATCTCTTTTGTTTGGGCATTAATGACCTTTTGAGTTCCTGGATCTCTGTTACATGAGGGAGCTTTCTTAAAGAGAGTTAAGAGTTGAATTTGTGTATTCTGGGCCCCTTGGTCTATTTTGTGTGAACCTTACGTCTACAGGCTGCATTGTGGATGTGCTGCTTAGGTTTGGGAAATTCCCAGTGTCTGTGTATGTCCAGTTGTGGGACTCTGTAGTATTCTTCATCTGAAGAACAACAGAATTTTCTTTATCATTTGTGTCTGGGATGTTTGTCTGAAAATATATGGGCATTTATTTTGCAGTTAGTAAGATATTATCTTAGCCTAGGGATGTGACAACTTTGGGAATTTCTCTATGTTCTATGACATTTCCAGCCATGTGTATCTGGCTATGTTTGCAATAACACACATGAGATTCCTTCTATCGATTGGGCTTTAAGTCTTATTAGTTAGCCATTGATTGCCCCCAAGATTGTTGCACTACTGCACCACTGTCATATGCTATGATGGACATTGATGTGGATATTTGGTCTTAAAGCTGAGGTTAGAGCATTCATTGCTGTTCTCCCTTAGCAGTTTTCCTAGTGCTCTCCAAACCTGTGAGAGCTAGCTTTTGGGGTAGCTGGCTTCCAGGTCAGTACCAGCTCGATTGCTCCAACTGACAACACAGAAGTATGCCCTGTCTTCAGCAACAGGGTCTTACCTTCAGGTTCTTGGAGGGCATCAAGGGCTGTGGGAATAGCCTGTGTAATTTGGGGATGCTCTTGGATTACCCTGGCCAATGAATCAAAGCAAGGCTTCTCCGTCTGGCACTGTTTCTTGTTAGGTAGCCTTCAGTTTTTCACATGGAGTTATGTAGAAATATTGTATTTTTATTTTATTTTTTTTCATATTTAGCATATCAGTAGAGAATCAGGAAAAACATGACATGCAACGTTCTGAAGAAAGTGACATATTTTTTATCATCCTTCTCTGAGGTCTGAGGTCACTCCAGTTTGTTCTTTCTCTTTTGCCATACATAGTGTGAATAACTGTTTCCTTCCCCTTCATACCCACTTTCACAATGATCTTGGCTTGGATGTTAAATTACTTGATCACATTATCAAAAGCAGTTTCTGGGTACCCAATGCCTGCTTTATTCTGTGATTGGGCTGACAGGTAAGATATATCAGAAAGACAGCCAAAACAAATGCTGAAAAATTGAGTGTAGTGATATAGAAACAGGACAGCTATTGCAGCAATCATTATTTTTGAAGTTTTGTGTACTTCACAAAACATTTCTTTTTTTTTAATTAATTTATTTTTTAAGGGATTCTACAATACAATGACACAGTTGTTTGCAGATAGCATTGACGTCACTCATGATGTCATACAATCAGTTAATTGGTGCATTTTGCAAGTATCTATGTCCAAATTTTGAACAACCCAAGGTTCCCATAGACCAGTTGGAGAAGCTTGTATGCATAGACATGTTGATCAATCAGGAGTCCAGACTATATTCCTGTAGTCTCATGATTCACCCCTATCTCTCCACAGCCCTTACAATCTACCACGCCTCCTCTTCCGCAGTTTGATCCCTGGGCTTTGGGAGGGGCACAGTGGGGGAGAAGAAACAGTCTAAGTTCTTGAGTTGTCATGGGGACTCCAGTCTGTGCAGGGGGTTTCCGTTCAGGGATGACAAGCGTTCCCAGTGATACCCCGTTGAGTATATTAACAAGCCAAGCGATTGGATGGAAAGCATTTTTTAAAGATTACCAATATTTTGTCAAGCTAGTTTGTGAGATTAGACACAGATGCTTGGATGCATGCTAATCCGCAAACGGTGGTTTCTCTATAAGGGTGACAAGTTCTTACTGGGGCGCAAACAAATCCGCGCCAACCACACGAGACACAGCGGTGTGGCATCACTGTGAGTTAATTCTCACAAGGAGTTGAGCTAATAGCCAAAATAAGAATTTGGGATAGAGATATAGACACTTGGCTCATGTGTTGCACAGTATCTCCAGCCTGTTGAGGTGTAGCTGATATTAACGGAGGAGTCTTGCTTGTCTCAGGGAGACCAATATTTTTGCTGTATTGCTTTAGTGGCCTTTGGTAATGCCGTCTGGCATTTCAGAGGCCAGTTGTAAACTAGCAAGTGACGTCCGCACAGCAGTTGTCAGGATCCACCAGGTCGTCGAAAAACAGGGACTTACTGACTTTCTCCGTGCATATATCCCACTTTTAGGCAAAAGACCGCGGCCTTTATAATTTGGGGGGGAGCGGGTTTGAATCCCCTACCCAACATATCCTAGGCAGAATAATTGATTGCTGATGTCAGAGCTTTTTTGTAGTAATATATTTTGCTTATTACACAACTTATAGACACTTTACTATGGAATTGGGCTCTAGTTAGGGAAAGATCCTTTCACAGTTTCTTATGCCTATCAGTCAGTTAATACGTTAGGCCTGTTTTATAGGAAATTAACACGAGTAATATTCACTCTAGTTTTACAGTTAGGGAGTGGTTCATTACCATCATGTTTGTTCTTTTCCAAAAAAGGGGGAGAGGTAGAAGGTTTCTCAACATCTGGAAGGTAAACGTCGTTAGGGCCTATTATAAACAGTCAACCCAATATTATTCAGAGAGATGCACAGTGTCCGATGCTCAGGCAGTCTGAGGTTTCACTTTCTTTAATGTTCAGATGGTCAACCTCTCTACTCTGGCATTTCCCAGCCTCCTGCACAGCTAAGTCGATGTTTTCAGGCATTTAGAATGGTGATTTTTGCCTGTGGGATCATAAAATTCCTCCTCCCATTGTTTGTTTCAAGATCATAAAAATTGAAAATTTATCAATAGAGTTGAAACACCACAGAGTGTTCCATTTGTATCCCAGAAGGTATTACACCACCTCCCACCTCCCAAATCTTTTTTTTTAATAGTTTGTATTGGGTTGGTCTCTCTCTCTATATTTTTTTTTTTCTGAAAAAACAAACATTTTTTTCTTAATCAAATTTAGACCCAATTCCCTTTCCTTCGCCCCCCGTCATGCACATCTTTCACCTCTTTCTCAGTCAGCAGAAATTTTTTTTATTTATGTATTTTATTTTTTAATTGATGCTTTGTTGTATTTCCTACATCATTTTTCAATATTTCAGTCATATTCCCCTTCCTTCCCACCCACCATCGACCGCCACCCAACCCGCTCACTGCATTCTGTCCGGCCAACTTTCCTGCATCTATCTCTCAGTTTTTTTTTTGTTTTTTTTCGACAATAAGTGATAATATATGAGTACAAAAAATCCTTCATTTGAAAAAAACCCAACAAGGAATTTGCAAGCAGATTATCACCAAAGCATCACCAATACCGCATCCGGATTCGCCAAAGACCAAGTGCAACCGCGAAGGGGTGTGGTCCTATGTTATGATTAAATCAGGAGGGGTAGGTGAGGATACAGAAAATAGTGGCCCGTCTATCTTAGCTGACATAGTTTTCATTCTCACTCATCATTCATCCTATCGCATTCACCCCTGAATCAACAACCGCGGCCTTCCCCCAGCAGACATACAATCGCTGCACGCCCTTGAACTGCCACTTCTACCTTTCTACTAAAGCCAAGTGGCTGCAAAATGCTAGTGCCGGAAAAGAAACACGCCCCCTCTTCCACAGATTTTTCCCTAGGCTTAGAAAGGGCAGAGGTGGATTAGAAGAAAACAGTCTACTTCTCTGGAGCTGTTGTCTTGTACTCTGGTCAATTCTGGCTATTTTTCTTTCAATGGCTGACAGTTTGTCCAGAATAACCTTTCAATCCTACGAATGAGCAACAGCAATTAGATATATAGGTATTTAAACAGTACTAATTGTTTATCGTAGGTTACTTGGTAATAGACACAGGTGTTTTGATGGTATGTTAATCATGAATTACATTTTTTTCTAGTTGAATAAGACAGGGTCTTACATTTGCTTATAACATCTCCTGACGAATTAGAGTGTAAGCTTGTGGCATCACCCTGGTTATTCCTCCAAAGAGAGCCAATAGCCAATTAGAGTGGGATATACAGGCATAGGGCGTCTCTTATATGCACAGTGTTTATTGCCAGCAGGTGAGGTGTATCTGGTGGTGACGGAGGAGTCCCTGCTTGACTCAAGAGACCAATATTTGCTTTATTGGTTAGTGGCATTTGTACACCTCTCTGGTACATCCAGAATCATCCGTGCACTTACATGGTGTGGTCTCAATCATCTTTCCACATGTTAACGTCAGGCCTTCGACAGCATGGCACTTATCGCCTCCTTCTTGCAGGGATCCCAGTTTAGATTCAAGGAGCCTTTACCTTTGCAGGGGCTTGGGATCCCCTGGCCAACTCTCCTTGTATAATAATCCATTGCTGATGTCAGAGCTCCAGCATTAAGTAGTTTTTTTTTTTGTTTATTATTGCATTAAAGTGCATGAGCTTTAAGGAGACTTTAGTATTATCTTTGGTTCTGAATAGAGAATAATACCTTTTTCACATTCCGATGTCTATTAGTTAATTCAAGAAGGCAGTTTTATCATTTTATAAGAGATTACCTCTATAATAGTTGTCTCCAATTTCAGTTGGAGAACTACACCATCATCATATTTCTCCTTGTTCCTAGGGGGGGGAGGAGGTAAGAAAGTCTCTCATATTAAACCTTTGCCTTCTAGAAGGTAAGTTTCAGTAGGACTCATTATACATAGTTGTTACAAGTTGGATCCACAGAGAGCTTTGATGTTGTAGCAATCTGAGGCTTTTCCTTCCTTTCAATTTCAGACGGCCAACCTTTCTGTTGGCACTTTTGGTACATCCCACTCAATGCAAAGCTGTATCATTTTCTTTCTCAGCCATTAAGTTGGTGCATTTTGACCTGTTTGGAACATACAATTCTTTCCCTATGGTTAGTTTTTAAAATTTTAATTGCAAGGTTTTTGACAAATGGTTTCATTTTTTCTAATCTCTGCCCCCCCCCCAGTTGGGGGGGTTGTTTTTTGACCCATGAGTCTCCAGAAGGCAGTTGTAAGATACATACCTATAAGGTGGAGCAAGGCACAGATTTTATCAAATTCATCCATGCTGTTTGGGGTGACTGTATGTGATTAACTTGGGAAGCAAACATTTTACATTGTTAATCAATTATAGGTGAAGGATATGCTATGAGGTGAATACTGGTGATAACAGAATAATATAGAGACATTTGTTGTACAAATCCCGAAATTTATTGTTATACAGAGTTTATGTAGAACAAATGTGGACAACAGCAATTTTATATCTCCATTTAACTCAGAGCTGTTAAACCAATGTTGTTTACGTACACCTATTTACATTTACTGAGTCCTAAAACACCATGTAACCTAAATACAGTGTCTGGGCAAAACCGGATACTTGTTGAGCTCATGTCAATTAAATATGCATTAAGCGAATATTATACACCCATGTCAATCTCCCGCCCCTCCCGGCCCTTCCCAATTCACCATTTTCAGTCAGGGTTCTGATGCATCCTTTCTGTTTTTGGTCTTTTACTATGCATCTCTCACCATGAGAAATATTTATATCAGGGCTATTGGCCTAGGCATCCACATATGTGGGACACCATTTGTCATTTGCTTTTCTGGGACGGTGTTACTTCACTTCACATAATGTTTTCTAAGCTCCATCCATTTACTTGCAAAGTTTCATGATGTCCCCTTTACCGCAGGATAGAACTCCATTGTAGACATGTACCACATTTTATCTCCTATCCATTCGATCAGTTGAGGAGCACCTGGGATGGTTCCAGGTTTTGCTATAGTGAAGGAGAGCTGAAATAAACATAGCTGTGCATTGATCTCTGCAGTAAGATTGTCCCTTTTTTGGTGGGTATATGCCCAGGAGTGGTAATGACTGGGTCAATGCAGGCTCATTTTGAATCTTTAAGGGTTCTCCCGAACTTGCTTCCATAGTAGCTGACAAGTTTACATTCACACCACCCCCCAGCAGTGGATGATGATCCCCTTTTCCCTACAACCTCTCCAGTACTTGGTATCATTTGTATTCCTGACCCTAGCCAGTTCCTTATGGAGAGATGATATCTCAAATGGTTTTAATTTGCAGTTCCCTTCTTATTAGCGATGTGAACACTTCTTAAATGTGCTTGGATCATCTCTAATTCCTCCTCTGTGAAGTCCCTATTCACAGATTATTTGCGCCATCTTTTGCATGATTCATTTGTTTTCTTCTTCTTTGTTTTTTGAGATAGCGTGTACACTCTGGAAATTAATACTTTATCAGATGTAACTGCAGTGAAGGTTTCCTCCACTCTTTATGTTTTACTCTTCACTTCCTTTATTGTTTCTTTTGATGTACAGAAACTTTTGAGTTGTTTAATAAGGTTCCCATTTGTCGCTTGTCATCTTATTTCTGTGCAGCTGCTGTCGATTTAGGAAGTCTTTTCTACACCTATTCTTGTATGTCTGCCAAGTTTCTCTGTCTATCCCTCCAGGAGGTTGGGTTTCACTTTGAGGTCGTTGATCCATCTGGAGTTGATTTTTGTACAGGGTTAGAGGTAGGGGTTTAATTTCATTCATTCTGCAGTGGGTATCCAGTTTTAGGCCAACAACCACTTATGAGATGCGTTTTCTCCATTGTGCGTTCTTGGCCCCCTTGTCAAAGATGAGGTGGTTGAAATTGTATGAGCTCAGGTTTTGGATCTTCAATTTATTCTATTGGGTCAACTCGTCTGTTATTTTTGCCAGTGCCCAGGCTTGTTTTGATGCTATAGCCCGGTAGTAAAAGTTGATGTCTGTTATAGAGATCCCCCCCTGTAATTGCTCTTTTCTGTCATGGTGTGCTTTTGGCTATTCGGTCTTTTTGTATTTTGAAAATAAATGTGAGAATTTTTTCAAGCCTTTGAAGAAACTCTCGGGAATGTTGATTGGGATTGCATTAAATCTGTTTTGATAGGATGGGCCAATTTTTACTATATTTATTTTCCAAGCCATGAGCATGGGAGGTTTTTTTTTTTCCATCTTCTGATGTTTTTCCTCAATTTTCCGATTTTCGGGGTTTTAAAGATCTCTGGTTGTCTTTGGTTAGGTTTATTCCTAGGTAGTTTAGTGTTTTTGAGGCTATTGTAATTGGGAAGGTCCCTCTTGCAGTCCTTCTTCATTGCTTGTTGTTGGTGTAAAGAAAGGCGACTGATTTTCCTAGTGTTTTTGTATCCTTACTGAAGCTCTTAATCATTGCTATGAGTTTTCTGGTGGATTTTTAGCATTCCTTTAAGTAGACAATCATGTCATCAGCAAAGGAGATAGTTTGACTTCCGCTTTTCCAATTAGAACTCAGTTAAATTCCTTTTCTGGCCTTATTGCCCTAGGAAGGTTTTCCAGCACTATATTAGAGAGGAGTGGTGACAGGGGCAGCCTTGCATTCCTAACCTTTAAGGGAATGCTTCTGTCGATTCCCAATTTAGGATGATATTGGCCCTGATGGGTTTTCACTGTAATATGGACTTAGGATTACAATGAGGAATGAACCCTCCAATCCAAGCCATTCTATGACTTTAACATGAAGGGATCTGGATTTTGTCAAAAGCTTTCTCCGCTCATTGAGATGATGGTGTGGTTTTTGTCCTCAGTCCATTTATATATGAATGAGGTTTTATTGATTTTCATAAGTTCAAACATCCCTGCATCTCCGGAATGAATCCAACTTGATCATATGGATAATCTTCATTGATGTGGGTCGGTATGCATTTTGCCAGTATCCGGGTTAAGAGTATGGCATCATGGTTCATTAGTGAGATGGGTCTATGTTTCTCCTTTTTGTTGTATTCTTTACCTGGTTTTGGTAATAGCGTGTTGCTGGCCTCATAGAAGGAATATGGGAGAACTCCCTCTGTTAGTATCTCTCTAAACAATTTGAGTAGTATGGTTGTAGTCTTTTTGAAGGATTTTAATAGAATTCGGGCATGAAACCATCTGGTCCTGGGCGGTTTTTGGTTTGGAGGCTACTTACTACATCTTCCTGCATTATTGGTTTATTTAGGCGTCATTCTCTTCTTGCTGGAGCTTTGGTGATTCCCAGGATTTCAGATATTCTCCATTTCTTCTAGGATTTCAATTAGTAGAGTGTAGGTTTTTGAAGTAATTCCTGTATGATTGTCTGGATCTTTTTCATTGTCTGTTGTGATATTTCCCTTCTTCACAGATTCTATTGATTTGGATTTGGTTCCCTCTTTCTTTTGGTTAAACTGGGCTAGAGGTCTGTCTATCTTGTTTTATTCTTCTCAAAGAACAACTTTTGGATTCATTGATTTTTTTGTATAGTTATCTTTGTTTCCTATTTCATTAGTCTCTGCTCTGAGTTTTGTTATTTCTTCTTGTCTGTCCATTTAGGGTTCATTGTTGTTGTTTTCTCAGTATTTTAGCTGCATTTAGGTCATTCACTTGTGCTCTGTTCTTTTTTTTTATTTAGCACTTGAGCTATAAAACTACCTCTTAGGACTGCGTTCAAGTGTCCCATAGATTTTTTGCGGTGTGTTGTTTAATCATTGTCATTCATTTCCAGGAAGGTTTTTATTTCTTTCTTAGTTCTTCCTTGACACATGTCATTATTCAGAGGGTGTTGTTTAGTCTCCATGTGTTCTTGTAGGTTTAGGGTTCAAGCCTGGTGGTTGAATATTAAGTATTTATTGCACGGTGGTCTGATAGAATGCATGAGATTATTTCAATCTTTTATATTTTTTTGAGTTTTTTTCTGTGTTCCAATAGATGGTATTTTTTAGAATGTTCCATGAGGTGCTGAGTAGAAAGTGTATTCTCTGGTGTTTCGGTGAAATATTCATAGATGTCTGTGGTCCATTTGGTGTAATTGGTGTCATTTAGTGCAGATGTCGCGCTATGTTATCCTTTGTCCTGGTGATCGGTCGAGTGGAATTAATGGGGTATTGAAATCCACCACTATTAATGTGCTAGGGGTGAATCTGTGCCCATGAGATCCTTAAGAATTGTCCTTTACATATTTTTGTTGCATCAGAGTTTGGTGCATTTGTATTCATGATTGTGAGATCGTCATCATCAATTGTTCCTTTAGTAAGATGTAATGGCCCTCTTTGTCTCTTTTGATTTCTTTTTCTTTAGAGTATATTTTGTCTGATACTAGAATAGACATGTCTGCTATCTTTTTGGTACCATTTGCTGGGAATACTTTTCCATCATTCAACCTTAAGTTGGTGCCTATCATTGAAATTGAGATGGGTTTCTGTGTACAGCAATAGATGGGTTTTGTTTCTAATCCATTCTCGCAGTCCTATGCCTTTGATTGGGGAGTTTAGCCCATTAATATTTCAGGTTACAATTGAAAGATGGTGTTTCTTCTTTTCACTTTATTATCCGTTTGGACCTCTAGCCTCTGATTCGGCTCCTAGGTTAGGTTTTTATTATTTTCTTTTCCTAGGGGTTTGAGGATAGTTGCTCCTCCTTCTGCCCGTTGAATTGCTCAAGTATGTGTGATGGAAGAGTGGGTTCCAGACGATGTCTATAATCTTGGTTATGTCATGGAAGAGTTTTCTCTCTCCTTCCACGATAATTGACATTTCGCATGGGTAAAGTATTCTGGTTGGCAATCCATGTAGTCCCTTAAACTGGGAATGCTTTGCTGCCTGTTCTTCTTTTGCTTCATGATTTTGAGACGAGAAGTCGTTGTAATTCTGATGGTTTCCCTTGGTATGTACTTTTTTTCTTTATAGCACTTCATTATTCTTTGTCTTTTTTGGGTATCTAGCATTTTAACTTTGATATTGTGTGGGGTGTTTATTTTCTGATCTTGTCTATTGGGGTCCTTTGTGCTTCTTGTATTGTATGGGTTTGTCTAGTTTTAGTTTTGGTGGAAATTTTGCTTCTATTATTCTGTTGAAGATCCGATCCATACTATTCTCTTGAGAATCTTCTCCTTCTCATTTCTATATTGTGGAGTGTTTTATATTTGCATAGTGCCCATATTTCCTTGTTGTGCCACTTTTGTGTATTTTTTAAGTTTTTCATAATCTTTATTTGAGCGTTTTAATTACTCTGTGTTATCTTCCAAATCTATATTCTTTGTTTTTTGCTTCCTTCCTTCTACTTCAGAGGCTTTTTCCTTTCCGTCTTCTTCGATTGGATGAGTGTCCTAATTCCTTTTTTGTTTCATCCTTGTTTTCTTTAGACTTCCATTTCTTTTTAGCTTCTCATCTCTTCTTGGTGCTTCTCAATCTCTTCTTGGTAAAGCTTTAGTCTTTTGGCTTCCTTTTTCAGTGTGTCTACTTCCTTTCAGAGTTTTTTTTTTTTTTTTTATTTTCTCTCCCTCGAGGTTCTTTTTGGAGTTTGCCATTCTGTTCCTTAGTACTTTCCTAAGTTTGTCCATTGTACCCTCCTAGGTCCGTTGTGGGTATTAAGTTCTCTCTATTTAGTTCTCTGATTTCTTGTTTATTTTTTTTCTCCCTCTTGTTCTTTTCTGGGTTTTCAATCCATTCCTTTAGTTCTTTCTGATAGTTGTCATTGTATCCCTCTAGTCCTTTGAGTTTGTCATTCTCTCTTGTTAGTTCTCTGACTTCTTCTTTATTTTCTTTAATTTCTCTGCATAGGTCTGGAATTTCCCTCTAAGCTGTTTTCCTTGGGTCTCCTCCAAGGGGATCCCATGTAACTTCCTCTCCTCCAGGTTTGGTAGATCCTGGTGTGGGATTAGCTGTGCCTTTTCCCATGTTGTCTCTTATTCATTTCCCGGGCATGTGGGTTTCCCTTTGTGGTTCAAATCACAATGCCTTTTCACTATGTTAGGGGAAGGTTTGGCTTCCTCCTTCCGAATGCATTTTATTTTTTTCCTTTCCTCCTCCTTTTTTATGGAGTATTGACGCTCTCTAGTTTTCAGGTTTTCAATTTTGTTTATATATTGGATATTGGAAGCCTAAGTCGGTCAACGCTTTCTGTTCTGATGGTTCTCCAAAATGAAGCTGTGTTGGATACCTTTAGTGTCAACATGACACCCCTGGGTTGAGGGAGCCTTCAGATGGGGAATTGGCTCCATTGGATTGCCTGTGGGCCACAGCTGTAGATAATTTCTTTATTGTTGAGCAGTGTGGGAGGACTCAGACCACTATGGGTGGTGCCAACACAGGCAGGTTGTTGTGTACCGTTAAGAGGGCAGGCCTGGGGGCATGGGCCAGAAGAGCAAGCCAGTGAGCAGTTTTCAACTCCATGGCCTTGTGCTTCCTTCAGCTCCGGCTCCAGATTCCTCCGCCCTGGACATCGTCCTGTGGCTTCCATGGGCCTAAGTGAGAACTGTGACCAGGAGATGTAAGCTGAATAAACCCTTTCCTCCCCCCACGTGGTGTGACAGAGTTTTTGTCCAGCACTGGAATGAAAAAAAAAATAGAACAGAAATTGGTAACAGAAGTGGGGCTGAGTGCCAGATTTGCCAACAGCAGAGACCAACACTTGAGCCCCAATATGGTGCTATTACTCCGGGGTGACCCAGCCAGGCAACACTGGTGGGCAGTTGACTACATTGGACCCATTCCACATGGAGGAGGACAACGCGTATTGTCCTTACACGGGAATAGATACTTTTCTGGTTATGAATTTGCCTTTCCTGCACGTATTTTCTAGCCAAAAATTACCAATCCAGCACTTTACAGAATGCCTTATCCACTGCATATGTTATCCTCACAGCAGTGCTTCTGACCAAGGAACATTCACAGCCAAAGAGTGCGACTGTGGGCCCATGGTGATGGTATCCACTGGTTCTTACCATGTTCCCCACCACCAGAACAGCTGTCTGAATAGAACGTGGAATGGCCTCTTGAAACATAATTACAGCACCAATTAAGGTAACAATACCCTGGAGGGTGGGCCAAGGTTCTCCAGCAAGCAGAATAGCTATTGAATCAGCATCCACTATATGATTGCTTTCTCCTATAGCCACAATTCATGGGTCCAGGAACCAAGGAGGGTGAGTTGGAGTGATTCCACTCACTTCACCCTAGTGACTCAGTAGGAAATTTTTTGCTCTCTGTACCCTGACGACCTTGTGTTCTGCTGGTGTAGATGTTTTGGCTCCAGTTGGGGGAGTGCTTTTGCTAGGAGAAACAGCAAATGTGCCATTGAATGGAAGCAAGACTTCCCCCTGGCCACTTTGGGCTTCATATGCTTAAGCCAACAGGTAAGGAACGGAATAACGGTAGTAAGGAGGAATGATTGATCCAGACTACCAGGGGAAACATTGACTTTTCCTGCCACAATGGGGGCAAGGAAGATTACGTCTAGAAGGCAGGAGATGCTGTAAGGGCACCTTCTGGTGTTTTACCATGTCCTTATGATTAAGGTCAGATGGAAAAACTCCAACAGACCCAAACCAGACAGGAAAACAATAAATGGCCCAGACCCTTCAGGATAAGGTATGGTCACTCCTCAGGGAAAGAGCCAAGACCTTGCGAGGTGCTTGCATGAGGGGGAGAGAAATACAGAATTGGTCATAGAAGGAAGGTAGCGCTAAATATCAGCTGAGGCCCCATCGGGACCAGTGGCAGAAACGTGATTATAATAGATATTAACTTTGTCCTATTGTTTAAGAATGTGAAATTATATAATATATATAATATAATATATAATATATTAATGATACTTGTTGTTTGTCCCTTTGAATGTGCAACTGAGATAATTGTTAAGTGTTTTCATATTTAGGTTATTAGATTACGGAAGACTTAAGTCTTCTCAGGACTTACCACCTACTCTAAGATATGCTTTGCTATTGCACAGAGACACTATAACATGTTAGGTGGAATTAAGACCCTGCCATTGTTTGCAAATTGACACTTAAGCATTCAATCATTAAGGAGAGGCTATTTATTCGGTTGTCAAGTTGACAAGGGGTGGACTTGTGATGTTAACCTGGGTGTCAACTTGACCGGACTAAGGAAAAATGAAGAGAAAACGTCTTCTGATTTGGACCACCTCAACCCGATGGCCAACCCAATGTGGGCATTATTCTGCCAGGCAGGCTAGTATATAAAGTCATGGCAGAGGGCTGGTCCCTTTTCTCCTGACTTGCCTCTCTCATACTGGTGAGTTTGTCTTGCTGCTCTTGATCAACCTTTTCGGATCCCAGCGTGACTGGCAGATCTCCTGGAACCCATTTGGCCTTCAGACTAGATTGGGGCTATCTGAGATATCCAGCCTTGCGGATCTGAGCAAGTTTCCTGGTTGTCGGTCTTTCCAGTGTGGTGCAGCTACTTTGGAACCCTTGACTCTGCTACAGCGTGAGCAAATCAATAAATTTATTATAGCTCAAGGTATTTTGTGCAATTTTCCCTCACTTCTTCTTTAGAGAACCTGGACTAATACAGAAGTCCACTTGATTGCTCACCATATTCCTGCTGGGGCGGGGAATCGAATGCAGTACTGACCCTTAGACCGTAGCCCCAGTAACTCATAGCCCAGAAGCAGAAATTATTGGATCCGCCTTCGGCCTCAGAACGAGCCCACCACACACACAGGCCACCCACAGACCGGACCAGCAGACATAAACACAACCCTCATAGCTTCACTCTCCTGCAAAAGGCAAAAAGCGTTATAAAGGTCCCACCAGATCAATGGGGAACCCCTGATAAGAGGTGACTCAGATATTGAAGAACCTTCTCCAGCCTGCCCGCATACAGAAACCCCACAATGTACCTGCCCGCGTAAATTATGGACCATCCTCAAAATATTGTATTTTTTAATTTTTTTTTTTTTTTTTTTTTTTTTTTTTTTTTTTTTTTTTTTTTTTTTATAGTAGTTCACATTATTTATCTCTTCTCTATCCCTGTCCCAGTCTAGCCTTCCCTCCATATCTTCTCTATTTAAAGTATTGTTCATTTTTTCTCCCTTGATAATACCAGTTTCCTATGGTCCCACTTTTCTTCAGGACCTTCTCTCCTTTATCCCCAAATTTCCCTCTATGATCCTTACTCTGCCCTGCCATTTAGATAACTTTATTTTGTCCATTTCTCCCTTGGTGACATCTTTCACCTACTGGTCTTCTCTCTCAGGTTACAGCTTTCCTTTTTCCTTTGTGGTTCCTGCTAAGTACAACAGGATATATACTCACATTTTAGGATTTGGTACTAGGATCTACAAATGAGGGACAACACATGTTCTTCATTTTTCTGAGTCTGTGTTACTTTGCTTAGCATAAAAGCTTGTAGTTCCATCCATTTTCCTTCAAGTTTTATGATGTAATCTTTTTTTGCTGCTGAAGAGAATTCCTTGTGTAAATGTACTGGTTTTCGATATGCACTTTTCTGTTGAGGGATACATAGGTTGCTTCCATCTCTTTGATATTATGAAAAGAACAGGAATAAACATGGATATGCAAGTATAATGGCTGTACTTTTTGAGGAAGTTTAGTAGGTGTGGTCTTGCTGGAGGGGAAGCACAATACCAGCAGGGAAGTCTTGCTTTTTGCCCAGCGAACTTCTCTGCATCTTGTTTGCAATAGGAGACGTGAGCTTGCAGTTTTTGGCTCCTGACACACTACTGCTTATTGTTATGACTCCTCAACATGATGGATTCTTAACACATGGGAACTGTTAGCACAACAAATGCCTTCTTCTATATGTCGGCTTATTTTTTTATGTCTGTGACTTTTTTAAAAAAATATTTGTTTTTGTATGTGTATTAATGTACTGTCTGCATGAAGGTTTGTGCACAGGTGTCATGCAATGCAGAGGAGATCAGAAGAGGGTATCAGATTCCCCTGGAACTGGAGTTAAAGATGGTTTTCAACCACCATGTGGGTGCTGGGGATCAAACCCACGTCCTCTGCAAGAGCAGTCAGCGCTCTTAACCACTAGGCCATCTCTCCAGCCCTGCCTTACTCATTAAAAAATAATAATAACACAACAACGGAAAAGTAACTCAAAGAGCAACACTTTACCTAATTTTCTAACCTTTTTATTGACGTTATGTGCATTTTATACATCATTTTTCAATCCAACCTACACTCATCCCCCCATTTCACGCCCGCTATGGTACTCAAGTTTATACAACCTGCCATCCTTGCCCTGTATCTTTTTCTGATTCTTTCAAAGTTTTTCAAAGTAGAGCATTATTGTCCTTTGGGGAACTGTATTGTATATGTCAGTTCGATGTTCCATTTCCTCTGCTGTTGTTTTTCCCTCCAATCTGTATTGCTTCAATATACGCATGTAAAAATGTCACACCTATACTAAAATTATATCATCTGTACACAATCTGTCATTTTAATACCATACTTCAGGATTCACATTTTTCCTTTTTAAATTTATATTACTCTCTATAATATACCTATGTATCCTTCAACTATATACCAGGATTACAAAGTCTAAAATTAATTGGTAGATGAATTCTAGATCCTGTTAAGGGATTTACATTATCAGAGCACAGTTGCTTTCAGGGAAAGTGGTATATAACATTGATATTGCTCAGTTTGCCTTACAACTCTGGGCACAGTGCTAACATCCAAAATGAGAGATACCATTTGTTGTTTGATTTTCTGGGAATGTGTTACTTAGCATAATATCTTCTAGCTCCATCCACTTACTTGCAAACTTCGTGTTGTCATTTTTCTTTACTGCTGCATAGAACTCCATTATGTAGATGTACCAAATTTTCTCTAGCCACTTATTTGTTGAGGGACATTTGGGTTGGTTCCAAGTCTTGGCTATTTTGAAGAGAGCTGTAATGAACATCACTGTGCATGCAACTCCATGGTAGGATGAGTCTTGTGGGTATATAACCAGGAGTGGTATGGCTGGGTTAGGTGGTAAGCTCATTTTGAGTCTTTTCAGAGTTCTCCATACTGCTTTACCTTATTTTTTAACCTACGTCTCTCTATGAGCCTAGAGGTCACTGATTCTGCTGGACTGATTTCTCAGTGAGTGGTGGGGACTGTTCCGACTGGTTCTTCCAATGTTATGGTTACAGACAACTGTAGTACTGTTGTCCATGCTCCTTTGTGTTGTTTACACATTCTGTATAGTTCCTGAGATTCAAATTCACCTAAGCATGTTTGTGTAGAAAATAGTATTCTAGTGGTCCCCAGCATCCTAATCTGTTAATTTTTTCAGTGATTCAAACATGATGTACAGGGACCTGCAAATACATACTGAAACAGAACATCATTTAACTAGTGATAAAAAACACCATTCAGTTACATTTTACTTATGCACTTGTTTTATTAATACAAATTACTGCCATTTCACAAATCTCTACTATATCCTGGTAGAAACATGTCTTTAAATCTACAGATTCACAATTCTTTCAGTTTTGAAATTTCATGTTGTCAATCAAATAAATACATGTTTATAACGATGAGTTTCTATTAAAATTATTTCTTGAGCAATGTATATCCATTGGTAAAATATGGATAGGTAGAGTCTGACGATTTTGAATTCATTAATTTTGGATGTTTAGCTCATATTAATTAAAAAAATTTTATTGAAATAAATACGATGAAGTATTGGTTTGCCTTATTTCATATGAAACACTTCATATTATATACTACAGATTATATACTATATTACATGTAAAACCATATGTTATAACTTATTGTACTATAATTAATATTAATGAGGCTATAGCAATTGCTCATGACTAAAAAGCACATACCACTATTGCAGAGGATAAGGTTCAGTTACCAGTACTCAAATGTATGGTCTTGCAATCATGCTAACTGTATGTACAGGGAAACCAATGTTCCTGGGCTCTGTAGATACCTGCACTCACTTGACAACACCCTCCCATACACACAAATATATACACAGTAAAAATAAATAAGTTAAATATATTTTAAAATTTACCTCACAGTGATTTGTAAATGCAATATCATTACCAATCTTCATATATCATTTTTTTGACAAATATCTCCCTGTACTCCTAGTTGACCTGGAACTCTATAAAGACAAGATTGGCCTTAATCTCACAGCAATCTGCCTGCTTCTGCCTCACAATTATGGAATTAAAAGTGTCACCACCATGCTATGTCCACCCAATCATTACACATTCAAAATTGTATTTGAAAAAACATAAACATATACATATGTTTTCTGGACTGTTAAAAATTGACTGTTGTATAACATTCAAATGAAATAGCATTAAAAGAATTGTTACATCATAAAATTACATATATTGTTTGCAAAGTTAAATTAGTTCCATAGATTTCTCTTTCAACAATTTTTATGCTGATGTTTTAGTTCTTATAGCCCAAACCAAAACCATTAAAATATTGCTAGGCAACATAATTCACACCATCCATCATTCTTAATACTGTCCTAAAGAACAAACTAAAAATTAATATACTTTCTTGAAATAGGACAAAATGTTCCATAATTAAGTTTACATCATTATACCAAACTTGTCTTTAGGGAGTATTCGACTTATAAACATCCAAACATTCAACTCTAGGCCTAGATTTTCACTGCTGACACAATTTAAGTTATGAAGCCAGCTATAATAAGGACAGGCCCAAGAGATGATACCCTCACAATACCTCATTTCGAAAGGCTTATGTGTCACCAGAGGGGGAAGAGCAGGGACAAAAGATAATTCTTTAACACTAGTCTAAATCAATTACTACAGTGCAAAAAAGAACTTCCTTTGGTATTTGATTCTGCCAGTAATACCCACAGGGTTTTCTAAGAAAGAAGAAGAGAATCACTTGTAGAAAAAGAATTTCCTTTTCAAAGTCATCTTTTCTGTGATAATTTCTACTGGCAAATAAGGGAAGTAGCAGTTGGACCAGGGTCCACATTGTGTCATTATTCCCTAACCTTGTTTCCTCAACCTTGGTGTTCTTTCTCATTTGTTTTCTTTTCATTTACGTTTACACTCTTGACTACCTGGTAACCTGATTATTCTATGAAAAAGGAGTTTGATTTTTAAAAGAGCCCCTTTACAATAAAATACCTTCATTCTTCAATACAAAAACAAATACCTGAAAGCAGAGAATCTACATCCCTGTGTGAGAAAAAAATACCTCTGTAAATAATACATTATAAGATATGTCAGAATATAGCGTGAAAATGGGGAATATGAAAACATGATAAGGTATGTGAGAAGAGGTATTCTCACTTTATTGTAGTAAGCTGTCCTTACTCAGAAGTGGCATTAGATCAAGTGTCTTAGGTTGAGCACATTCCTGAATATAAGAAAACAGGTGTGTTCTATGCAGTGTTAGGAAATGAGGAAAATCAGGCTGAAATGTGTAATGGAAAATACATTCATATATGAAGACAGTAGTAGACTAAGCCCAGATTTCTCGGTTTTGTTGAGTTTAGCAGAAGTGCCTTATTACCGATAAATAAGTCCAAATAAAATTCACAAGAAATGCTGTAAACAATAGCTAAAACTACTTTTCTATATTTTTCTATATTTGCCCAAAATTGAACACATATCATATGTATGCACTATCGTTTTTAAGAATACTATAAAATATTGTTGGAATGTAAAGCTTTCATTAAATATATGTTTATATAGATGCATTATAAATAGAAGTTTACACCCAGTTATGTCAATAAAACAGCAGAAGATAAATTGTGTTCAGAAATACTGCACTGGAAGTGGAACCCATGTCCTTGTTCATCATAAGAAAATACCCTTTTACCATATCTTCAGCATTCATAACTTTTAAAATGAATAGACTCATCCAACTGTGCCCCTTTTCTAAGTCTAGGGAACAATCTACGGAAGAGGGGCCATGGTAGAATGTAAGGGCTGCGATTGGGGTGAATGGTGAAACTATAGCAATATAGTCTGGACACTCATTTGATCAACTTGATTGAACATACAAGCCCCCCCTTCTGGATGGTGGGACCCATGGGCTGTGTGGGTTTGGGAACAACTGCTTGCAAATTGTTTTTACATGAAGGGTGCTTGTACTCATAAATTATCACTTATTGCTAAAAAATGAAAAAAACTGAGAGAAAGATGCAGGACAGTTATGGCAGAATGCATGAGCTGGGCTGGGGTGGGGTGGGGTGGGGGGAAGGGAAAGGGAAATATGCTTGAACTGAATTGGAAAATGATGTATGAAATACACAAAGCATCAATAAAAAAATGAAAATTAAAAAAAGGAATTTTCATGAAAATCATAAAGAAACAATACTGTTATTAAGGAAGAAAAATGTATAAATGATAAATAACAACAAAAAAGAAACTAAATGATCTTTCTGTACTTAAAGCTGATTTTAAATTTTTCATGAAAGTGTACAAAAATAAACCCATATTTTAATGCAAGCAATATTACCACATATTTAGTAGATATGCATTCTTCAGTACAAGTATTAGAACTAGTTACTCCAATTTAACGAGTAAATAGTCAAAACAAAACTGAGAAAAGAAAAGGTAGAGAAAATCAAACCAGGCTAAGGATATGAATTATTAACTACAGTAATTATTATTGGTAAAATAAAATAACAATAAATATGAATGATTGTAGGGCGCACTTGTATGAACCCACAGAAACAAAGCACCTCCTGCTCGTTCTTCTCAAAGCAGTTTATTATTCAGGCACATTTTTTCTCCAAGCTTCTGCTTTTTCCAAGCTTCTCTTCTTCCCAAGACCAGAAAGTCCCTCTATTTATCCACCTTCCCAGACCAGGTTACGTGACCTCAGTCTATTGGTATCATCTGGCCTGATCTTGCATACAGGGTGCACCTGCGCAGCTTGAACGGTGAGTGTGGCTTTACTTAGAGGTAGGAGGGAATCAGGTGTTAGTCATAAGACTTGGCTAAAGTCTTGGGCGCCATCCTGGGACCCTCGCCACACCTGCTCTCCACATCTCCCCCTTTTTTATTATTTTAGTAAAGAGACTAACTGTTCCCCCTCCAGGGAGCTTCACTGTCCCCCCTTCCAGGGAGCCTTCCTGGCCCCTTTACCAGGCCCCTTTCTAGCTTGTCCTTCTCAAAGCAGTTTCACCCTGACCACAATGAGTTCTGAACGAGCTTCCGGGCCCCTTTACCGGGCCCCTTTCTAGCTCGTCCTTCTCAAAGCAGTTTCACCCTGACCGCAATGAGATCTGAACGAGCTTCTGGGCCCCTTTACCGGGCCCCTTTACTTTATTGTCCAAGTTCAGCCTCCGCCACAAGAAAGCCCAGACCTCCGCCTCTGCGGGGCTGCTCCGCCTCCTCGCCTGCAGGCTGCTGGCCGCCTACACCATCTCCTGCGTGCCCCGCACCTCTTTAGGCCCCAAGTTTAACGGCTGGTTCTCGCTCTGGGTCCGTCCTATCGGTGCCCGGGCCAGCTCGGCGGGTTCTTTCTGGCTACGCCGAGCCTGCGGCACCAAGGCCCTTCCAAGTGCTGGCTCACAGTCTCTGCGAGCCCTGTTGAAGCCTGGTCTGAAGTCCTGGTCTGAAGTCTCTGCAGCTCTGTTGAAGTCTCTGCAGCAAATGTCTTAAGTCTCTTTGTTGCGCTTACGCTGCGGTCATTATCCAGCTTGAGCCTCTTTTGTGAGATGCTCTTCTGCAGCTCTAGCGGGAGGCCCCTCGCGGCTGTCCTCCTCAGTGCTGAAGCCATTCATCCCGCCTCGCCCGGCCCGGGGCACCAGCGCACTCAGAGCCCGAAGCCGCGGTGCTTCTACACTCACCCCCCCCCCCGCCCCGCTCTTGGCTGAGCGTGGCCACCGCTCCGCATCCCCGTATGGGCCACCTCTTGTAGGGCGCACTTGTATGAACCCACAGAAACAAAGCACCTCTCGCTCGTTCTTCTCAAAGCGGTTTATTATTCAGGCACATTTTTTCTCCAAGCTTCTGCTTTTTCCTAGCTTCTCTTCTCCCCAAGACCAGAAAGTCCCTCTATTTATCCACCTTTCCAGCCCAGGTTATGTGGCCTCAGTCTATTGGTATCATCTGGCCTGATCTTGCATACAGGGTGCACCTGCGCAGCTTGAACGGTGAGTGTGGCTTTACTTAGAGGTAGGAGGGAATCAGGTGTTAGTCGTAAGACTTGGCTAAAGTCTCGGGCACCATCCTGGGACCCTTGCCACACCTGCTCCCCACAAATGATAACTAGAAAGTTGTTCTGTGGAAAAGTCAGTGCACTGGATATATTCTGAAAATCTCATGAGGAAAAAGAAAAAAAAAAAACAGAAAACAGTAGCTGAAAGTTAATAGTTAATGGTATTCATAACAGAACAGCATTACAATAAATATAAAATTCTATAATGTTCTACATGGTACTTAGAAAAATTTGTATTTTTCTCCTTTCTTTTGTCACCTAAAATATTATATGCCCTTTAGCAGAAACTGAGGAAAGATTAATGAAATAAAAGTTGATAAATGATTAACTGCCTTGAATGTAGTTTTATTATTTTATTATTTTATTATTTTTTTTTTGTCTTTTCGAGACAGGGTCTCCCTGTAGCCCCAGCTGTCTTGGAACTCACTCTGTAGACCAGACTGTCTTTGAACTCACAAAGATCTGCCTGCCTCTGCCTCCCAAGTGCTAGGATTAAAGGCATGCACCACCACATCCGGCGAACATAGTTAAACAGCTAGACCAATAAAATATTTTAGTTTTTATCATATGTGTATATACAAATGGAACCATGTCCTGCCATGTCCATGGAGGTCAGAAGAGTGTGTGGGATCTCCTGATCTGCCACCCATTTATTTCCTCCCCTCTATGCCTTGTATAGTTGAGTGGGGATGGGCCCTGTGCTCCATGCCTCCATTGCCATAATTTCGCCTGTGCAAGGTTCCAGTGCCTTGAAGTCTATTGCTCCCCTGTGTTCATGAATCAGCCTTGGATATTAGAATCTTTCTGCCCCTTCATCTGAAATGATCCCTGAGCCATGGATGGGTGAGGTTCAATATAAAAGTCCTACCCAAGGACATACAGTCTGTAGATCATATAGACTGTTTTAGCAAGACCTGATTTTGTCCTCGAGTGGATGGAACTCTCAGTGTGCATCAAATCTTACTGGTGAGAGTTGAGGAATGTATCATTGTCCTTTGTTGGCGTTTAGTAGGAAATTCTACTCTGCTTTAATTTAATTTTGGTTTTGTTTATATTGTTTGTATACCTTGGTTATTTTTGTTCAAGCCTTGAACAAATGTTTCACGTTTTTTGCAGGGTAGTAGACTGGTCTGGGTGTATCGTGGGTCATGGTGGTAGGTAGGGTAGAAGATTAGTAGGAGGGATGTTCTGTGTCAGAGAGATCAGGAGCAAGTAAGGTATATGCCAAGGGCTTTAGCTTGTCTTTGTTAGGAAGCTAGACAGAAGATCTGAGGCAGTTGAATTGGAGCATTCCTGGGTCGATGGCTGGTAGGGAACCATGTAGGGGGGATGTACATTGGTGAGATCAATGGAGTAGAAACACAGAAGTGGTAGAAATCATTTGTGGGATCTGTCTCAAAATAGTGCTGGAAGGCAGGTGACTCCATCTTTTCAGGAACCAGGGGTAGTAGTACCTGGGGAAGTCTTAGCAATTTATGCTAGTGTCTTTAGCCTGTCTGGGTTAGAAAGCTAGTCCAGAGATCTAAGGTAGAGGAAATGGAGCCCACTTTGATGTATTGGCAGAGAAACAACCTAATTATACAAGATTACTCTACTTCCCTAAAAGAATTACCAACACCAGAAATCCAATGAATATAAGTATCCCTTTCAAATTTCAGAGGACAATGGATAATTTATGAACAATAAGGAGACATTGGAGATTCAATAACGTCTAAATCAGCCTATTAACAATTTGGGCAAGCAAAATATTTTATTACTATTTTTATTGAAGTTTCATGAATTTTATAGAACACTTCTCAATCCAGTTTAGACTTATTCCCCCTTCCATACGCCCTACCCCTCTGAAGCTCATGTATTCTGCATGACTTGTACGGTCTTTGTAAAATTTTTCGTTGTAGAGGGTTACAGTCTGGGGCAGAAATTTATTGTTTCAGTCAGTTCTTTGATTGTGTGAGTCCTTTCATCATTGTTCCTTCCAATTTGTAATACATATATGTATTACAAATTAGAAGGAACAACAACGAAAAGATATATATATATATTAATATATAATATATTTTATAATATATAATAAATATATAATATAAAACATTTGGAATATATACATATATTGTGTATTATGTATATATGCAAAATTATGACATCTGAAAATAATTATAAGTTAATTTCAAAATGTGTTTAGGACTTCACATTTTTCCTTTAACCTTATATTACTCCAAAATTTGCATACATATCTTCCACCCATATACCAAATTTACAAAGTCTGAAAATATGTGGTCGGTTAATTCTAGAGCCCATTTATGGATTCACATCTTAACTGTACAGTTGGTTTCAGATAAAAAGAAATATAAAATTAACATTGCTCAGTTTATCTTACAACAAGGAATATGGTTCTAGCATCCCCAAATGAAGGATATCATTCATCACTTGTTTTTCTGGGACTGTGTTCCTTCTAGTTCCATCCATTTCCCTGCAAAGTTCATGATGTTGTCTTTCTTTACCGCTGCATAGAACATCATTGTGTAGATGAAACACAGTTTCTTTATTTATTGGTTGAGGGAGACTTAGGTTGCTTTCAGCTTTTTTGCTACTTTGAAGAGAGCCACAATGAACATGGTTTTGCATGTTTCTCTGGGACAGGTCAGGCCTTGTGGGTATATACCCAGGAGTGGTATGACTGGGTCAGAGCATAGGTTTAATTTGAGTGTTTTAAGTATTCTCCATAACACTTTCCATAGGGGTTGCAGGAGTTTGCATTTCCTACCTGATGTGAATGCATGTTCCTCTTTCCCCACAACCTCTCCAGCATATTTTAAGGGATTCACAATATAAGAGCGCAGTTGTTTTCAGATCACATTGATGTTGCATACTTTGCCATACAATTAGGTAATTGGTGATAGCATCCACAGATGAGGGATACCATTCATAATTTGTTTTTCTGGGACTGTATTACTTCACTCAGCATAATATCTTTGAGCTCCAGCCATTTACCTGCAAAGCTCATGATGTCATCTTTCTTTACCACTGCATATAACTCCATTGTGTAGATGTACCACATTTTCTCTAACCACTCATCAGTTGAGGGGCACTTGGGTTGGTTCCAGCTCCTTGCTATTGTGAAGAGAGCTGCAATAAACATAGCTGTGCATGTATCTCTGCGGTAAGATGAGTCTTGTGGGTACATGCCCAGGAATGGTATGGCTGTGTCAACATTTGGTGAAATTTGTTTTCCTAAGTTTAGCTGGTTTTCCTAATCATAAGCTGGTTTTAATTTGTGTCTCCTTAATTATTTGTGACATTGAATACTAAGATATTTTTCAGCCATCTTCATTTCTGCATTTGTTAATTCTCTGTTCAGCTCTTTACTCCACCTTCTGATTGAGCCATTTGTTTTCTTGCTCCAGCAAAATATTGGAGGATTTTTTTCCCCTAAAAGATGTCATGTTTTCCTTAAGGAGGTGCTCAAAGGCTCCTCCTTGGCAATCTGAAACAACCATCAATCCTGCACTTTTTCTCCACATTGGGGTCTTTCCCTCCCATGGTCCCCCAAATAAAATCCAATACACATGTGTCCTATCTCGATCCCCCTGTACTGGCCTCCGTAATGCAGCACAGGTAGTCCAACAATGGCAGTCTATATTCTGACCAGGTTGAAATCCCCTTAGCTCTTTAGTCGACAAGCTGGGTAACTCAGTAGTCCCCATCTGGCATTGAAGGTTTGGAGGATTCTTTAAGAGACATGAGTCTTCAGTCTGTATTGAAAGGTTCAAAAGCTGTGCCTCATGTCTTTGAGGAGTGCCAAAAGGGGTAGCAGCCGCAGGGTAGATGCGCTTGCCAGTAAGAATTGAAGACAGGCCAAACCACAGTATTATCTTTTTTTTTTCTTTTTTCTTTTTGTCTTTTTACTAAGATCTCAAGTTTTATGTCTGCAGTGCAGATTCTCTGGTCTTAGAAAGCCTGTTTTAGCAAGACCTGATTTTGTCCTCGAGTGGATGGAACTGGTAAATGAAAGGCTGAAGGGAGAAAGGTGCTCCCACCCCCCCACCAAAAAACAAAAAATCCAAGAGAACCCTGAGGACCAGATCCTCAACCGACATTGAGAAAACAGAAACCTTGGTTAATCTGGGCAGAGTGGCCTTCAGCATCCAAAAGGAAAGTACAACCAGAAATAAATTATCAGTAAGACCAGATTACTTTTATTATAGCATGGCTCTAGGATCCAGATAAACTAACATCTAAGAAAATATAGTTTATTTTTTCTTTTTCTGTAGACACTTGTTTTAAGCCTCATGCTCAGTTCCAATATAATCAAAATGGAATGGTTCCCATGATGATTGATGTTTAACCATGCCTATATTAAATCAGACCCCAAGAATATGATTGGTATATACTAGATAATCATGACAAACCCTACATATACTACATATTTATATTATAGTGTACAAAGAATCCTGATGTTGCAAAGAATTTTAGGACATAAAACACCAATAACGTAGAAACTGAAAACTCCTGTGTTAATTTCGTAAATAATTGTTTGCTTTTCCTCAAATTCATTTTCTCCTGTGTTTCTGAAATTTCTGGGTATAACTGGATGTTGGATATTGTTGATATTTTTATGTCAATTCGACTCACATGGGTGAAAGTTAAAATGTGTTTAGTATAGCTGGAAATGTTGCAAAATGTATTCTGCAAGACTATGTTGACTATTTTCTAAAATGAAACCTCTTGGATAAGTAAGTAGCTATGCTTTAAATATTCTGATGAAATTTATTAATCAAAGAGAAAATTAATGTTAAGAATATTGAAATAAATGATTTAAAACATCAAAGGTCTTGATGCACCTTGCAAGGGAGATATCTTTATTTGCATCAGTCTCATTCATTCCCAGGCATAACTAGGCTGAAACCAATGCATTTACAATTACTAGAAAATCAAAAAAGAAATGTCTCCAGCCATGAACTGGTCAAAGCTCTTAACCTGAATGTAGGATCATGTCAGATTCTTGAAGATCATCTCCAAGGGACACTCAAGGGTGTGAAGAGGAACCAAACAATTTAGTACATAGTTATTTTCTTGGCTATGATATAAAAATACATGCAGCAACAGGACAAAATGTAGCAGTCAAAACACTAAAAGATGCTGTGTAGTTAGCTAATAGTAGCCTTCCTGATCTTTCAGATGATCTGGGTTCAAGTTCCAGCAACCATATCAAGTGTCTCACAAATTCCTGTAACTTTTGCTATGTGGGATCTGATACCTGCTTTTGGCCTTTGGGAATATCCATACTCATGGGCACATAGACACCCTCTCCACATACATAAATATTAGATCTCTATCATCTATCTAGCTATCAAGGACAAAACTTCACAAGTCTTCTAGAACTAAAGTCATATAAGATTTGCTTAATTTTACATCAATAAATATTAAAATATTTTCCACCAGGAAAATTCTGAATTTAAGTTGACAAAATAGAGAAACAGATCTCTACTTCTTGTATATGTATAGAATGAATTGGCAACACTATTGCTCACTCCAAAATTATTTAATATTTCCACATGGAGTAAAGCACATTAAAATACATACATCTAATTTTCTACCCTCACACACATTTCTCAATATATAGAACGTAGGTGCTGTGGGTTTTTTTTTTCATAATTTAAGTAAAATAGAATAGATGTTGAAACCCTCTAATTCTCATGATTTTATAAAAATATGTTTTCAAAATTTTCTGTTTGCTCTTTTTCTGTAATAGCAACCTTTCACAATTTCATATAATAATAAATTTTCTTTGAGAATTGTCATAATTTTTACCCATTATAATTTTCCTTGAGAAGTCAGAGATAACTGCCATCTGGCCATAGCATTTTATCATCAGATGTTGTAATTCTTCGATCATCTGTTCCGGAAAGATACAGTTTCCATTCAGTGTTTGTTTTCCCTGAGAACTGTTGATTGTTTTTGGCATGTGTTGCAACATCTTCCTCTATGAACACAGAAACAAGCACAGCTTTGGGTGTCTTGGCACTGCCTCCATCTACTAAAAATCCAAAATCTATGCCATGCTTTGTAGCAGAATTCCTTGTAAAACTGCTCAGTAGAAAGCAAAATATCCATTGAAATTGGCTGCATGAAAAGAAGTTTACAATTTTCTCAATAAAACTTTCATGGAACAAGATAAATGCTTGACTTCTGGAACTTGCTTTGACACACTTCTCTCTACCAAGGAAAGTTTCAGATTTGAAAATATTGCCAGTTCAATTTTATTTTTTTAATTTTTTTTTTATTTTTATTTATTTATGTGTGTGTATGAATGTAGTGTCTGCATGTAGGTTTGTGCACCAGGGTCCTGCAATGCCGCGGAGGTCAGAAGAGGGCATCGGATTCCCCTGGAACTGGAGTTCTCCTGGAATTGGAGTTACAGACGGTTCTCAGCAGCCATGTGGGTGCTGGGGATCGAACCCGGGTCCTCTGCAAGAGCGGTTGGCGCTCTCAACCGCTTGGCCATCTCTCCAGCCCCTCCAGTTCAATTTTAAATGCTGTGACTGAAGATTTCTTAGGATTCCTCCTTCACTTTTGGTCTTGGTGTCCTTTTTTATAATATGGAATTTCTAGTTTGTAGTTCGCTTGGCTGTATACATGCCTAATTCCATATAACATCTTCTATAATATGTGTTACCAGAGATTTGTGAAGTCCTACCTGGAGTGTAACATATCACTTATGAAATCAGAGTCCTCTCCTAAGGCACATAGTCTTATTTATTAAAATAAAAATGAATTAAAATGAACTCATTGGTGGACAAATCTGTAAATCTTAATGGCTTCTGGGAGAGGAAAAAAAAAAAAAAAAAAAAGAAAAAAGAAAGCAAGCTAGCTTTTTTAAGTGAGGCATGGTGACCAACAGGCAGACATACTACAGAGAAACAGTTGCGTGGAAAGGGGCCAGGAAGGATTTGGAGAAAGAATGAGGAAGCTCAAAGCATCAGGGACGCCATGCACAAGTTTAAGCTATTAGGCTGTGTTAAATGGAATGAAACTAAGGTGAAAAAGAAATAGAAAGTAATTTATGCACTCCTCAGTAATTCAGAAAAACAGGAAGACTTGGGGAAGCTGTGGTGAAGTAGCTCCATGAGTAACTGCACCAAGCCAGGCTTTATGAAGGAAAATTCCATTATATCCTTAAAGGGATATTGTTCTTCTCATGCCATTAGCATGGCTTAAGGTTAAATGGCTTTCTTATAGTGTGGGCTCTTCCCTAGATGCTTGACAATGCCCATGAAGATTAGCTCCAATGCTTTCCATAGGTTGGAATGTTAGGTATCCAGTAAGGATTGCATATTTTAATCCTTATTTGTGTTGTTAATCTGTTCATTTATAATTTGAGTACATTTTATCTACTACTACCTAACATATGGTAAAATAAACATCACTATTTGGTATAATTTATTATCCCATCATTTTGATTTGTTTTATTTCATCTATCTTTGGTCACGTTTTATTTTTCTAGTTCTCCCTAGAAGAATATGATTCTACACTTCATTTAAAGAATGAATTTGACTATACTGCTGTGGTTTCACCATTCACCCCAATCACAGCCCTTACATTCTACCATGCCCCCTCTTCCGCAGATTGTTTCCTAGGCTTAGAAAAGGGGCACAGGTGGATGAGAAGTGATCAACTTGATTGAACATACAAGCCACCCTCCCCCCGCTGGATGGTGGGGCTGTGGGGGTTTGGGCACAACAGTCTGAAAATTGGTTTTACATGAAGGATGCTTGTACTCATAAAATATCACTTATTGCTAAAAAAATGAAAAACAAACTGAGAGAAAGATGCAAGACAGTTATGACAGAATACATGATCTGGGATGGGGTGGGGTGGGGGAAGGGAAAGGGAAATATGCCTGAACTGAATTTGGAAAATGATTTATGAAATACACAAAGCATCAATAAAAAAATAAAAGAATAGAGAGGAGGAGCCCTTGGCTCTTTTGACCTTGTACATACCTGAAAAAAATATAAAGAAATAATGAATTTGAGTAACTAGTTATAAGTTTAAAAAATATTTTAAATATAGTACTTTAACCATCATCTGCAAAGTAATATGGCGTTTCTCAAACCTTCCCTATAAACTGAGTGTGGAGGTATATGCCTTTAATCCAAGCTTTTGATAAACAACAGCAGGTGGATCACTGTCAGATTGAGGCCAGCCTGGTCAACATAGTTAGTTGAAGACAACCTAGGGCTATAGGGATAATCTGTCTCAAAAAGCTAACACCATCGATAACCATAAGATAAATTTCCTCATAATGCCAGAGTAGCAAATAGCACCATGAAATTAACTGGTCCAGAATACAAAATTTCTGATCTATCTGTTGGAATACTTTTTCAGTTACACTGGTCAATCATGTGGTCACAGGGACAGCTTTAGCAAGGCATTTTCACCATAAGTCCTGCTAAAGTAAGGGGAAACACCCCCAGTATATGGATTTTTATGAACCTTTCATGCCTAGAATCCCACATCCTAAAATAGTGCTTCTGGATGCAGCCATAGACATATGGCTTTCTATAAGACTGCCTGCTTTTCAGAATTCTTCAGAAAAGTATAATATCTCATTTTCTTTTTCACAACCCTCTACAAACATGCTTTCTTTTATGCATTTGGCTGCACTAACATTTTGTATCCCTGTACTTTTCTCCCAAAGCTTCTATTTCCTGACCATTTGGCTGCCAGACAGCCATCTGTCTGACCTCCATACACATTTTAAGCCTGAATGGCCTCATGGCTTTTTTGCTTCTCCACTCCATTCTCCCATTCAAGCTAGGTGCCAAGATTCCCAACTTGCTTGCCATGATGATCCTTCATTAAATTCTAATAAAAGTATCCTAAAGCTTCTTTTTAAATCCATTCTTGTTTTTTTTTTTAATGAGTGAGACTTGGAATCCTCTATGTAACTCTTTATCTCATTTCAATAGGTGACGTATTTTGATATTTGTGAGCTTGTTAATACAGTGAATGCTAAAATGAAATAGTCTCTGCAATTACAATATCTGTAGGCACCATCTGTTCAAGTACTGAAAGTGGTCATGACAATATCTTCCCAAAATTAATTTTCCTTCAACTGATTTAAGAAGGGCCTATTACCTCCTTACAGTTCTAAAAGTTTAAATATAATCTCTATAATGTTTTCCTCACTCTAAGCATAAAATACCTATTTAACTTTGTGCTCTAGCCCTAATTAGAAATAACATACCACCTATTCTTTATGTAAACATGCCATTATTCAATTCTGCTCTAATGATAGCTGCATAACTAACATAGATACTTACCTGATGTTAAAATAGTTTCAGATTTACTATTTTTTGGCTTTAAATGAAATTTGGAAGATTCTTAAAATAGCTTCCCTATGCATTTTCAGAATTAAGATGACAGTGGTATTCTAAGAGAATAAGTTGGCTAAGAGATATTTTAAAAATGGAAGGGAATTCTAAATCAAATATCTTAAGTATAGAAACATACCTTATTGGGAAGAAGAAAATTGAGCAAAGATTCAAAGATAATATGATTTCTGAAAATTCTTTATGAGAGTTTGAGTTAGTAAGAAACTATATATTTTCCAGAAGTGGAATTTCTATCTCCTATATTGAGGTGAAAATGTAGAGAAATTTCAGAGAAAGAAATGTCAAATTCCTGGCCTTTTCATAATTAGTATTTCCTGCTACCTCGAGAGTAAAATTTTGATAATGAAAGACTCAGAAAGAAAATTCTGAATGCTTGGAAAATATCTAAGCTATATAACCTACATATTAGGACTTTGAATATAAATTGTAAAATAAAGTGATTTCTTTAGTATTTCCATTTACCTTTGGAGTTTGTCATTCTCTCCTTCTAGATCTTTGATTCCCTGGTTGGTTTCCTGTTTCGTTTCAGCATGGGATCTTTTCAGTGTTTCCACTTAATTCCTGAGTTTTTCATTCTCTCCCTTGATTTCTTTGAGTATGTCTATTATTGTTCTTTTAAAATCTGGGTCCTGGGTTATCTCCAGGAAGAACTCTTTGTTGGAGTCTTCTATATGACTCCTAGATTTTGGGGGGGATTTATTGATTTTTTTCCCTTGTTGATTTCCTTTTGTGATCTTGGCATGTGGATTTGATTTGTTGTTTATAATTTGATGTGAAATTCAAGTGCTTCTTCATTTGGTTGAAGGCCTGTTCTTCTAGGTTGTTGGACAGTTTGCTTTCTCTTCTGTTACTCTGTGCTCCAAGTCATCTTCACTGTTCCCACCGGAATGGCCATTAGGGGAGTGGGTGGCACTGGTTTTTCTCTGCCCACCCTGTCACCACCAAGGTGACCATAGGGCGTTAACTGATCTGGTCTGTAATATGGAACAGCTCCAGAGACCCTGTACCCTGAACTGGAAGTGATGGGGCTCAGATGATCCTGGAATCCTGGGCTGATAACAACAAGGCTCAAATGGTCCTGGAACCCTGCAAGGAGGCAACTGGGCTGGAAAGTTAAAACCAGCAGTCTGGAATAAATCACTAAAATCAGAGCAAAAATCAATGAAATGGACACAAAGAAAATAATAAAAAGAATCAATGAGTCCAAAGCTGGTTCTTTGAAAGGCTAAACAAGATAGATAGAACTCTAGCCCAGTTAACCAAAAGAAAGAAACAGCAACTCCAAATCAATATTGTTCATGATATAAAGGGAAACATCACAAGAGACAGAGAGAAGATACAGACAAACATCGGAGAATACTTCAAAAAGTATACTTTACTAAATTTAAAAATCTAGGGGGGGGTGGATGAATAGTTGAAATCCTGGGATTCACCAAAGCTTAATCAAGAAGAGATTGACAGCTTAAACAGACTCATAATATTTGAGAAAATTGAAAATAGAATAAGAAACCTCTCAACTAAAAAAAAAATGTCCAGGCCCAGATGGTTTCACGCCAGAATTCTATAAAACATTTAAAGAGGACTTAAAACCATTATTATTAAAACTGTACAAAAGGGTACAAGCAGAGAGAAATCTTCCAAATTCCTTCTAGAAAGCCAGCATCACTCTAATATCAAAAGCCAGCATCACTCTAATATCAAAAGATACAACTGAAAACTATAGACCCATTTCATTAACGACTATAGAATGCAAAAATTCTCAACAAAATATTTGCAAACCAGATACAGACCCACATCAAAAATATTATTCATCATGACCAAGTTGGATTCATACCTGAGATGCAGGGATGGTTCAAAATATGTAAATCAATAAATATCATAAAACACCTACATGGACTGAAAGATGAAAAAAAAAATCACATGATTATCTCAATTGATGCAGAAAAAACCTTTGGCAAAATCCAGCACATAAGTCTTAGAGGAAATTGGACTGGAAAGAACATTCCTCAATGTGATCAAAGCCAAATATATACAATGTCACCCTAAATGGAGAAATGTTAGAAGCATTCCCCCTTAAAGGCAGGAACACAACAAGGCTGTCCCCATTGCCACTCTTCTTCAATATAGTGCTTGAAAGCTTGCCAGGGCAATAAGGTAAGAAAGGGAAATTAAAGGAACACTAATTTGGAAAAGAGGAACTCAAACTATCCCTCTTTGCAGAAGATATGATAGTTTACCTAAGGGATGCTAAAAACTCTACCAGAAAAATAGTAGAAATATTATGAGTTTCAGTAAAGTGGTGGGATACAAAATTAACCTAGAGTATTCAGTAGCTATTTTTAGAACAACAATAACAAGCACCTGGAGCAGGAATACAAGAATACCTTACAACTCACAATGGCCACAAAACAATAAAATACTTAGGAAGAAACTTAACCAAAGACACAAAAGATATCTACAAAAAAAAAAAAAATGTTAACCCCTGAAGAAGGAGACTGAAGACAACATCAGAAGATGGAAATTTCTCCCATGCTCATGGATTGGAAAAATTAATATATTAAATTTTCCATTCTACCCAAATTAATATACACATTAGATGCAATCCCAAATAAAACCCCCAAGAGTTTATTCAAAGACTTGGAAAAAAAAGTCCTTCAATTCATATGGAAATACAAAAGATCCCAGATAGCTAAAGGAAACCTAAGGGAAAAGTGCAATACAGAGGATCACTATACCATACTTCAAACTGTATTACAGGGTTATAGTCATAAAAATATCCTGGTACTGGCACAAAAATAGACCAATAGACCAATTGAAAAAATTGAAGATCCAAACTTGATACAACTTACATACAATTTAAGCCACCTCACGTTTGATAAAGGGGCCAAAAAGACTCAATGGAGGAAAGACAGCAACTTCAGCAAATGGTACTGGCAAAACTGGATCACAATTTATAGGAGAATGAAATTAATCCCCTACCCCTCGCCCTGTACAAAAATAAAATCCAAATGGATGAAAGACCTAAGTATGAAACCCGAAACTCTGAAGGTGATAGAAGAAAAAGTTGGCAGCAGCTTACAAGAAATAGGTGTAGGAAAAGGCTTTCTAAATCAAACATCAGCTGAGCAGGAAATAAGGTCAACAATTGACAACTGGGGATTTATTTAACTCACAAGCTTCTGTACAGCAAAAGAAACAATCAATGAAGTAAATAGAAAACCTACAGAATGGGAGGAAACTTTCACCATTGATACATCCAATAGAGCATTACTATCCAGAATATATGAACTACTCAAAAAAAGAAAAGGCGTAAGGAAACAAATGACCCACTCAAGAGATGGAGTAAACTGCTGAACACAGACTTCACAAGTGAGGAATTAAAGACAGTTGAGAGACATCTTAAAAAGGTTCAACATCATTAATAAATAAGAAATGCAAGTTAAAACCACTTTAAGATATCATCTCACTCTGGACTGGAGAGATGGCCTAGCAGTTAAGAGCATCAACTGCTTTTGCAGAGGACCCAGGTTATATCCCCAGCACCCACATGGTGGCTGAGAACCTTCTTTAATTCCAGTTCCAGGGGAATCTGACACCGTCTTCTAACCTCCGTGGACACCCTCTTCTAAACTCTGTGGCATTGCACGACACAGGTGTTCAAACCTGCATGTAGACCATACACTCATACACATAAAACATAAATGAAATTTAAAAAATATAACATCTCACTCCGATTAGACTTGTTACAATCACAAAAACAAAAGACACCAAACGCTGGAGAGGTTGTGGGGAAAGGGAAACACTCATTGACTCTTGGTGGGAATGTAAACTTTTACAACCACTATGAAAAACATTGTGGAGAACCCTTAAAAGACAAAATGAGTCTACTACCTGACCCAGTCATATATGCATATCTATGTTTATTGCAGCTCTCTTAGCAATAGTGAAGAGCTGGAACTAACCCAAATGTCCCTCCACAAAGGAGTGTATAGAGAAAATGTGGTGCATCTACATAATTGGGTTCTATGGAGCAATAAAGAAGAATGACATCGGGGCTGGAGAGATGGCCTAGTGGTTAAGAGCGCCGACTGCTCTTGCAGAGGACCCGGGTTCAATTCCCAGCACCCACATGGCGGCTGAGAACCGTCTTTGACTCCAGTTCCAGGGGAATCCGAGACCCTCTTCTGACCTCCGCGGCCTTGCACGACACGGGTGCACAAACCTACATGCAGACAGTACATTCATACACATACAAGAATAAATAAAAAAAATTTAAAAAAAAAGAATGACATCATGAAGTTTGCAAGTAAATGGGTGGAACTAGAAGACACAATGCTAAGTGAAGTAATACAGTCCCAGAAATATAAATGACAAATTGTCATCTTTGGATGCTAGCACCAAATACCTAGTAGTAAGGCAAATTATATATTATGACTATGTTATTGTAATCTAGAATTAACCTACCACTTATTTTCAGACTTTGTAATTGTGGTTTTTGTGAGTAAGATATGTATGCATAATTTAGAACAATATAAAATTAAAGGGGGAAAATGTGAATTCCTAAACATGTTTTGAAATTAATATACAGTTTACTTTCAAACGTCATAATTTTGGTATCTGTTTGAAAATCATATGTGTATATTGTGGAGCAATACAAATTGGAGGGAACAGCAACAAAAGGACTGGGTCAAAGAACTGACAGAAACGATAAACTTCAGCCCAAAACAATAAACCTAGAAAAACTTTAGAAAAATTGAAGAAAAAAAAAGATGCAAGACTTCTATGGCAAAATGCATGAACTCAGGTTGGGTGGGGGTCATGGAAAGGGTAGTGAGTCTAAAATTGGACTGAGAAGTTTTGTATGAATTGTACAATATTTCAATTAAAAAAGTAAAGAAAAAGAAAAGAAATAGGTAAGTCAGGAAAAAAAAGAAAGTGAAATATTCTTTGAGACTATATCTTTCAGAGTTTCTTGGGAAAGTCATGATATAGAAGACAGTGCTTGGAATGAAATAGAGCTTGCCTACTCAATATGAGTTTTAAGAACTTGCATAAAGTATTTATATATTAAAATACGAAACACTTATACCTTTTAACTTATTAAATCTGACAAAACTAAGGAAACTTACATTCTATAGAGTTTCAACATGTCAAATGATATAAAGTAGATAAGGACATGTTAGTAGTTAAATCTATTAAACCACATCATGCAATCACAGAAATTTCACTATGACACAAATATGGAGAAATAAGAATAACTAGCTGAACAGTGGGTAGATTTCATTTTTGGTACACATAAATATCAAGATCTTTGCATTCTGGTTAATGGTGATAAACTTCCATATTATTGGTGACCATTAAATGTTAAATTTTATTTACTTTTATTTTATGTGTATGTTTGTTTGACTGGCATGGATATAAGTTTACCATGTGTATGAAATATTTCTGAAGGCCTGAATAGGGATCAGAGCCCTTGGAACTGGAAATACAGATGGTCATTAGAAGATCTTTCTGTGCTAAGAAGTGAATCTTCATACTTAAGAGAAGTAATAAATGCTCTTAACTGTGAACTATCCCTTCCTATCCCCATTGCTAATCATTTTAAAGGGCCTCTTTTGGACAATAGGTTTGTACATTCTAATAGTAGTTTTATGCATAATTTATTTTTATTTTTTCATATTAATCTCTTTTAAATATTTTGACATTTTTAGAATGTTGATATAAGGAATTCCAAATTAATCACAGGAGGATAACTTTTCAAAGATGAGGAGCCTGGATTTTGTCTCTATATTTATCTGCACTGTTTATCTATGCTTTAATTTGAGTAGAAAGTTCTATAAGAGGAAAATATAAAAAATAAATTTAACACATTGTTTTTAGATAGAATAACACTTGGGACCAAAAGGAATATATATTATGATATCCAAGCTTCAAAGACAAAACTACTTGTTTTTGGTAAAGGGAATATTCCATTTTTTTGGCAATGATTCTATGAGTCTTTTTATATATTTTTCTTTTTTTAGTGGTTTTAAACCTAAATTTGTAATAGAGTGGAGTCCTGGATCCTGTATCTGCACCTTTCACACTATCCCTTCCCAATTCAATAGATCACCATTAATTATAGACTATCTATTATTGGCTTAAATTAGTATAAGTATACAAGTATGCATATATACAATATAAGTAATGTGTTATATATAACACTATAGTGTATACAACACATACAATATGTAGCATGTACAACACATATAAATAAGTATTCTTTTCTTTTATTTTTTTCATTTTTTCCCTTCGTTTATTTTTTAAAGGAATTCTATTTTTTATTGATGCTTTGTGTATTTCATACATGATTTTCCAATTCAGTTCAGGCATATATCCCTTTCCCTTTCCCCCACCCCACCCCTACCCATCCCAGATCATGCATTCTGCCATAACTTTTCTGCATCTTTCTCTGTTTTTTTTGTTTTGTTTTGTTTTCATTTTTTTAACAATAAGTGATAAAGTTGTGAGTACAAGCATCCTTCATGTAAAACCATTTGCAAGCAGTTGTGCCCAAACCACCACAGCTCTTGGTCCCACCACCAGCGGGGGGGGGGGGGCTTGTATGTTCAATCAAGTTGATCAAATGAGTGTCCAGTCTATATTGTTGTATTTTCATCATTCCCTCACCCCAAGTGCAGCCCTTACATTCTACATGTCCCTCTCTTCCGCAGATTGTTCCCTAGGCTTAAAAAGGGGCACAGGGGATGAGAACGACAGTCTACTTTCTCTGGAGCTGTTGTCTTGTTCTCTGTCAATTCTCTGGCTGTTTCCTTTCAGTGGCTGACAGTTTGTCCAGGCATAATAACTTTTGATCCTACTAATGAAGCACACGAAATTAGATATATAGGTATTTAAAACAGTGTAATATATAGCCTTTCAATCCTACTAATAAGCACAGCAATTAGATATATAGGTATTTAAACAGTACTAATTTTTTGTATGGTTGTTTACATTGGTATAGACACAGATGTTGGATGGCATGTTAATCCATGAATACATTTTCTCTGTTAAGTAACGACAAGGGTCTTCGTGTGGTTTATATACATCCCTAACCATTAGAGGATGTAAGCTTGTGGCATCAGCCATGGGGTATTCCTCCAAGGAGAGAGCTAATAGCCAATAGATTTGGGATATACAGACATATGGCTGCCACGGCTGGACCGTATTTTCCAGGCAGGTGAGGTTAGCTGGTGCTGATGGAGGAGTCTTGCTTGACTCAAGGAGACTATATTTGATTTATTGGTTTAGGGTGGCCTTGTATAACATTCTGGCATTCCAGAGACATTGTATACTTGCAAGTGAGGTCTCTAAACATCTTTCCCAGTTTATATCAGGTCTTCAACGGAGGGACCTTATTGCCTCTCTTCCTGCAGATACCCAGTTTGGAGGCAAGGAGACTTTATCTTTGTGGGGGCCTTGGAGTCCCCTGGCCACATATCCTGGGTAGAATAATACATTGTTGATGTGCAGAGCTCCTGTTTAATAAGGGATTCCAATATAAGATCACAGTTATTTTCAGAATACGTGTGAGTGCTCAGTTTGCCATACAATTAGGTCATTGATGTTATCATCCACAATGAGGGATAACCGTCCTGTTTGTTTTTCTGGGACGGTGTTACTTTACTCAGCATGATATCTTCTAGCTCCAACCATTTCCCTGCAATTTCCAATGTCATCTTTCTTATCTTTACCGCTGCGCACAGACTCCGCTGGGTAAATGTATAACCACACTTTTCTCTATCCGCTCATCAGTTGTGAGGGGTACTTGGCTTGGTTCCAGCTCCTTCTATTGTGAAGAGAGCTGCAATAAACAGTGGGTTGCATGTATCTCGTATGTAGATGGAGTCTTGTGGGTACATACCCAGGAGTGGTTAAGGCTGGGATCATGGCAAGTTCATTTCCAAGTCTTCCAAGGTTTCTCCACACTGCTTTCCATAAAGGCTGTATCAGTTTACATTCTCACCAGCAGTGGTGAGTGTTCCCCTTTCTCCACAACCTCTCCAGCATTTGGTATCATTTGTTTTCTTGATCCTAGCCAGTCATATTGGAGTAAGATGATATCTTAAAGTGGTTTTAATTTGCATTTCCTTAATTATTAGTGACACTGAACGCTTCTTTAGATGTTTCTCAGCCATCTCTAATTCCTCACTTGTGACGTCTCTGTTCAACTCTTTGCTCCATCTATTGAGTGTGTCATTTGTTTTCTTTCTCCTTTGTCTTTTGAGTAGTTTAGATATTCTGAAAATCAATGCTTTGTCAGATGTATCTGCAATGAAGGTTTCCTCCCACTCTGTGGGTTTTCTCTTCACTTCCTTGATTGTTTCCTTTGATGTACAGAAGCTTTTGAGTTTAATGAGGTCCCATTTGTCAATTGTCGACCTTAATTCTTGTGCAGCTGCTGTCTTATTTAGGAAGTCTTTTCCTACGCCTATGTCTTAATGTCTGCTGCCAACTTTTTCTTCTATCGCCTTCAGAATTTGGGGTTTCACACTTAGGTCTTTAATCCATCTGGAGGTGACTTTTGTACAGGGTGAGAGGTAGGGGTTTAATTTCATTCTTCTACAAGTGGTGATCCAGTTTTGCCCACACCACTTGCTGAAAATGCTGTCTTTCCTCCAGTGTGTCTTCTTGGCCCCCTTGTTGAATATGAGTTGGCTGAAATTATATGTGCTCAAGTTTAGATCTTTGGTTTTGCTCCATTGGTCAAGAGGTGTGTTTTTGTGCAAGTACCAAGCTGTTTTTATGACTATAGCCTTGTAATATAGTTTGAAGTCTGGTCGTAAATTTCATAGAACATTTCTTAATAAAATGTAGTCCCATTCCTCCTTCCCTGCTAGAGCTCATGCATTCTGCCATACATATCTTGCATCTTATTCTCAATATTTTTATTTAATTTTGATGCAGAATTTTATTGTTTGGGCAGAAATTTACTACTTCAGTTAGTTCTTTGACACAGTCATTTAGTTGTTGTTCCTTCCAATGTGTATCACTCCAAAACATGTATGTATGCATGCCACACATATTCCAAAGTTATGACATCTGAAAATAAATGATGGGTTAATTCCAAAACATGTATAGGGATTCAAATTTCAATGGTAGAGTTGTATCCAGGTAAAGAAAAAAATATATTTTACATTCCTACCTTACATAACAAATTGATGAGGAACATCAAGTTTTATATATTATATTTACCAAAAAGAAAGGAAAATAATTATTCAGTTTGCCTGACAAATAGAGATTTGGTGTTAGGATCCACAAATGAGGGACATTATAAGTTGTTTGCTACTCTGGGACTGTGTGACTTCACTTAGCATAATGGCTTCTAGTTCCATCTATTTACCTACAAAGTTCACAATGTCATCTTTCTTTACTGCTGTATAGAATTCCATTGTGTAGATTTACCACATTTTCTTTATCCATTTGTCAGTTGAGTGACATGTGGGTTGCTTCCAGCTCTTTGCTATTGTGAAGAGAGCTGCCATAAACATGGATGCACATGTATCTCTGCAATAAAATGAATCTTGTGGGTATATACCCAGGAGTGGTATGACTGGGCCAGGAGGTAATCTCATTTTGAGTCTTTCCAGAGTTCTCCAAATTGTTTTCCATATTGGTTGTATGAGTGCATTCCCACCAACAGTGGATAAGTTTTTCCCTATCCCAACAACCTCTACAGCATTTGGTATAGTGGTATAAGATAATATATAGTGAACCTGAAAACCCAAAGCATATTTAAAGGTTGCTTTTCAAAGATATTTGCCACCCTTTTCTTATTGCTGCTATATTTACTATAGCCAGGACCAACTTAGATATTATCTTTAAATGTTCACTGCATTTTGAACACGTATCAAGCTACAAAGTGATGAATAAATGATAATTTATATAAACTGTGGTTATATTCTAAAGAAGTAAACATTGATGGAAATAATGTTAATAAACTCCATTTCTTCAGGTCAAATCTTTGATCACCTTTTTATATTTCACATTTCTTTTATAAGTTTTTGTATGACTCAATAAGGATTTGTGTAAATATCAAATGAGTAAGAACAATGTTATTATAATATAAATTTAAATTTAAATATAAAGTTATTAATATTGCAATGGAAATGAAGATACAAGTATCTGAAAATAAGGACAAATTTACTTCTGTAACATTTATTTTCCTGCCAAGTGCTATTAAATCACAGCTCCAGGTGTAGAGTTGATCAACTGGAAAACTCTACTCTCTAAAAGAGATGTAATACTCTCCTTGTTAACTAAATTGTATCTTATCTATAAATGTAATGCAGGAACCAAATCACAAATTCTCTCTTGGAAGAAAATGCAGCCTCCTGGGAATAATCTCTTTAAATAGATACAATTTGGGAAGCAGCTTAAATCATATGGTAAGCAGTTTACATGGTTAAAATAAAAGACTGCTGATATGCTTTGAATTGTCTGTGTTCAATTAAACTGAACTCTTGGGAAGGAAACAGTTTATCAGTAAGTAGACTGCTGGGAGGTTTAGTGGTCACAGTGCCCCCAGGTAATCAATGATAAATATTTGATTTTGCAAATAAGATAAGGATTAAAAGTGAACCTGAAAACCCAAAGCATATTTAAAGAATGCATTTCGGAGTTTAGTATTTCAGAGAAATGCATAAATATACTTAAAGTAAACACAGGTATACAATGGTGTTAAGTATGCATGACATATGACATTTAAGACTGTAGGTTTAGGGTGTGGTTCCAACAGTGAACTAATCACCATAAGAGAGCAATAAATTAATAATATTTAAATTCAATTATGTGTTTTTATATTCATAATATTAAAGAAATGGGGAATGCAAATAAACATTTTGGTACGTGATCTCCTTAATATATTTTTTCACTGCATAATTTTATTGAAACTTTATGCATTTCATACATCTCAAGCATATTTAGGCACCTCCCCTGCCTGCATTTAATCCCCTTACCTTCTAGATGCCACTGTGTTAGAAATGTAAGGTTTGTAGCTCCAGTTGTGCAATCGGTTAGGGTGGTACTTTAAGAAATATAAGGTTTCAAATCTTCAAAAAGATAGCTATAATGTTTATTTCTTCTGTTATATTATCTAACTTAAAATTTTCTACAGTTTTGTAATTATTGTATTTGTTCTTGCTTCAGTTTTTAAATGTGGATATTATCCTTAAAGTACCTATGACAGTTTAAAGTGCAAAGATACACATACACATGACTTTTTTAATTGAAACACATAGTTTAATATTTTATGCAAAACTAAAGACTATGTACATTTTTCAGTTTAGTGTTGCTTCATTATTCACATTCTCTAATCCCTATGGAGATCAAAAACGGAGGTGACATGTTTTCTCAACTAAATATTTTTCCAAGATAAGTTAATGTACTATTATAAAAGCTCAAATTCAATTTTTGGATTTGTCTCCTATGAGTGATAGGATTCGCTAAATTAAGTTTCATCTTTGCCCCAGGCAGCTGTGAATTTGAAGACCTCACCATCTCTTATTCTCTTCTTCATGTCAGATGTAGGCTTAAGATTTCACAAGAAATTCCAACCTAGATTGCACTGTGCAGCTCTGCACCTGCAGCACCTTTACACTTTATGAAGGTTCACATAGAGCAATAGCTGAATTACTTTGCATTAATCTTATATGTAAAATACAAGTATTGAAGATGATGAAACTAAAAATCTAAGTACAGATTTCCTAGAACTCTGCCTACTACCCTTAAAATATTGTGACAAGTTCCGTCTCATTTGAGGGTAATCATAACAATATGTCTGATTGTCTGTATACTCTAGACAACTGTTTCTTTGTAAAGTTTATGAAATGGCTACTTTTAACTAAGGTATCAATAGAAATATGTGCTCTTTGAAAACTACTATGAGATGTATCTGCAATGAAGGTTTCCTCCCACTCTGTGGGTTTTCTCTTCACTTCCTTGATTGTTTCCTTTGATGTACAGAAGCTTTTGAGTTTAATGAGGTCCCATTTGTCAATTGTCGACCTTAATTCTTGTGCAGCTGCTGTCTTATTTAGGAAGTCTTTTCCTACGCCTATGTCTTAATGTCTGCTGCCAACTTTTTCTTCTATCGCCTTCAGAATTTGGGGTTTCACACTTAGGTCTTTAATCCATCTGGAGGTGACTTTTGTACAGGGTGAGAGGTAGGGGTTTAATTTCATTCTTCTACAAGTGGTGATCCAGTTTTGCCCACACCACTTGCTGAAAATGCTGTCTTTCCTCCAGTGTGTCTTCTTGGCCCCCTTGTTGAATATGAGTTGGCTGAAATTATATGTGCTCAAGTTTAGATCTTTGGTTTTGCTCCATTGGTCAAGAGGTGTGTTTTTGTGCAAGTACCAAGCTGTTTTTATGACTATAGCCTTGTAATATAGTTTGAAGTCTGGTCGTATATTTCATAGAACATTTCTTAATAAAATGTAGTCCCATTCCTCCTTCCCTGCTAGAGCTCATGCATTCTGCCATACATATCTTGCATCTTATTCTCAATATTTTTTTTTAATTTTGATGCAGAATTTTATTGTTTGGGCAGAAATTTACTACTTCAGTTAGTTCTTTGACACAGTCATTTAGTTGTTGTTCCTTCCAATGTGTATCACTCCAAAACATGTATGTATGCATGCCACACATATTCCAAAGTTATGACATCTGAAAATAAATGATGGGTTAATTCCAAAACATGTATAGGGATTCAAATTTCAATGGTAGAGTTGTATCCAGGTAAAGAAAAAAATATATTTTACATTCCTACCTTACATAACAAATTGATGAGGAACATCAAGTTTTATATATTATATTTACCAAAAAGAAAGGAAAATAATTATTCAGTTTGCCTGACAAATAGAGATTTGGTGTTAGGATCCACAAATGAGGGACATTATAAGTTGTTTGCTACTCTGGGACTGTGTGACTTCACTTAGCATAATGGCTTCTAGTTCCATCTATTTACCTACAAAGTTCACAATGTCATCTTTCTTTACTGCTGTATAGAATTCCATTGTGTAGATTTACCACATTTTCTTTATCCATTTGTCAGTTGAGTGACATGTGGGTTGCTTCCAGCTCTTTGCTATTGTGAAGAGAGCTGCCATAAACATGGATGCACATGTATCTCTGCAATAAAATGAATCTTGTGGGTATATACCCAGGAGTGGTATGACTGGGCCAGGAGGTAATCTCATTTTGAGTCTTTCCAGAGTTCTCCAAATTGTTTTCCATATTGGTTGTATGAGTGCATTCCCACCAACAGTCGATAAGTTTTTCCCTATCCCAACAACCTCTACAGCATTTGGTATAGTGGTATAAGATAATATATAGTGAACCTGAAAACCCAAAGCATATTTAAAGGTTGCTTTTCAAAGATATTTGCCACCCTTTTCTTATTGCTGCTATATTTACTATAGCCAGGACCAACTTAGATATTATCTTTAAATGTTCACTGCATTTTGAACACGTATCAAGCTACAAAGTGATGAATAAATGATAATTTATATAAACTGTGGTTATATTCTAAAGAAGTAAACATTGATGGAAATAATGTTAATAAACTCCATTTCTTCAGGTCAAATCTTTGATCACCTTTTTATATTTCACATTTCTTTTATAAGTTTTTGTATGACTCAATAAGGATTTGTGTAAATATCAAATGAGTAAGAACAATGTTATTATAATATAAATTTAAATTTAAATATAAAGTTAGTTAATATTGCAATGGAAATGAAGATACAAGTATCTGAAAATAAGGACAAATTTACTTCTGTAACATTTATTTTCCTGCCAAGTACTATTAAATCACAGCTCCAGGTGTAGAGTTGATCAAAACTGGAAAACTCTACTCTCTAAAAGAGATGTAATACTCTCCTTGTTAACTAAATTGTATCTTATCTATAAATGTAATGCAGGAACCAAATCACAAATTCTCTCTTGGAAGAAAATGCAGCCTCCTGGGAATAATCTCTTTAAATAGATACAATTTGGGAAGCAGCTTAAATCATATGGTAAGCAGTTTGCATGGTTAAAATAAAAGACTGCTGATATGCTTTGAATTGTCTGTGTTCAATTAAACTGAACTCTTGGGAAGGAAACAGTTTATCAGTAAGTAGACTGCTGGGAGGTTTAGTGGTCACAGTGCCCCCAGGTAATCAATGATAAATATTTGATTTTGCAAATAAGATAAGGATTAAAAGTGAACCTGAAAACCCAAAGCATATTTAAAGAATGCATTTCGGAGTTTAGTATTTCAGAGAAATGCATAAATATACTTAAAGTAAACACAGGTATACAATGGTGTTAAGTATGCATGACATATGACATTTAAGACTGTAGGTTTAGGGTGTGGTTCCAACAGTGAACTAATCACCATAAGAGAGCAATAAATTAATAATATTTAAATTCAATTATGTGTTTTTATATTCATAATATTAAAGAAATGGGGAATGCAAATAAACATTTTGGTACGTGATCTCCTTAATATATTTTTTCACTGCATAATTTTATTGAAACTTTATGCATTTCATACATCTCAAGCATATTTAGGCACCTCCCCTGCCTGCATTTAATCCCCTTACCTTCTAGATGCCACTGTGTTAGAAATGTAAGGTTTGTAGCTCCAGTTGTGCAATCGGTTAGGGTGGTACTTTAAGAAATATAAGGTTTCAAATCTTCAAAAAGATAGCTATAATGTTTATTTCTTCTGTTATATTATCTAACTTAAAATTTTCTACAGTTTTGTAATTATTGTATTTGTTCTTGCTTCAGTTTTTAAATGTGGATATTATCCTTAAAGTACCTATGACAGTTTAAAGTGCAAAGATACACATACACATGACTTTTTTAATTGAAACACATAGTTTAATATTTTATGCAAAACTAAAGACTATGTACATTTTTCAGTTTAGTGTTGCTTCATTATTCACATTCTCTAATCCCTATGGAGATCAAAAACGGAGGTGACATGTTTTCTCAACTAAATATTTTTCCAAGATAAGTTAATGTACTATTATAAAAGCTCAAATTCAATTTTTGGTTTTGTCTCCTATGAGTGATAGGATTCGCTAAATTAAGTTTCATCTTTGCCCCAGGCAGCTGTGAATTTGAAGACCTCACCATCTCTTATTCTCTTCTTCATGTCAGATGTAGGCTTAAGATTTCACAAGAAATTCCAACCTAGATTGCACTGTGCAGCTCTGCACCTGCAGCACCTTTACACTTTATGAAGGTTCACATAGAGCAATAGCTGAATTACTTTGCATTAATCTTATATGTAAAATACAAGTATTGAAGATGATGAAACTAAATATCTAAGTACAGATTTCCTAGAACTCTGCCTACTACCCTTAAAATATTGTGACAAGTTCCGTCTCATTTGAGGGTAATCATAACAATATGTCTGATTGTCTGTATACTCTAGACAACTGTTTCTTTGTAAAGTTTATGAAATGGCTACTTTTAACTAAGGTATCAATAGAAATATGTGCTCTTTGAAAACTACTATAAAGTTATTTTCTAAATAAAATATTTGGAAAACAATAACCTAGACACATTTAGCACTTTCTAAAATTGATAGTAGTGAAAATGGTAAGTAAAATAAACCCGAAATAGTAAGTCTAGGTTTACAAAAAACTCACTGGCTATTAATAATATGTACAGTAATTAACAATATGTACATGAAAGTAAAATGATGATCAAGTATTTTTCCTTTCATTTATCCAAGTTTTCTCTCAGAAATCAAACAAAAAAAATTTTGGTAGTAGAGATGTAATTTTAAAGAGTGATACAAAATGTGCCAAGATTATATTTGAAAAATGCTTTTATTGTTATATCAGTTGGGTATAGCAAAGTATGGTGAAGCTTCTCTAAGATGATTTGTATAAATTAATCATGCACATGAGCAGATACAAAAAGCAATATTAGAGGCGTATTATGTGTAGAAAAATAACATATATGGAAAACGTATAATTGATTTGTAGATTACCAATAGTTCCTCTTCTTTTGTGTTCTTCTTTAGCCTTAATAAGTGTATTTTTAATAATTTACATAAATATTTAAAAGCTCTGAATTTTTACATTTTATTTTATGCGTATGAATATATTGGCATCAATGTAAGTGCACCCAGGATGTGCAATATCCAGAGAAGCCAGAAAGAGTATCAATCCCCTGGAAATGAAGTTACAGATGGTTGTTAGTTACAATGTGGGGGCTAGGAATTTACCCAGGACCTCAGGAAGAACAGCAAATTTTCTCAACAACTGATTGATCTGTGTTTGAGTTTTCTCTTCTATTGCGGTGACAAAACTCTCTGACCTACATCAACTAGGGGAAGAAAGGATTTATTCAGCTCACATCTCCAGGGTCATTGTTCATCACTCAGGGAGCCCAAGGCAGGAACTCAGGGCAGTAACCTGGAGGCAGGAGCTGAAGCACAGGCCATGGAGGAATCCTACTTACTGGCTTGATCCCCTAGCCCATGCCCAGCCTGCTTTCTTATACTGTTCATAACAACCTGCCCAGGGTGGCCCTACCCATAGTGGGCTGGGCTCTCCCACATTACTCAACAATCAAAACATACGCCACAGACAGATATGGCCACAGGCCAGTCAAATGGAGCCAATTCCGCAATTAAGGCTCCCTCAACCCAGGTGTGTCAAGTGGACGCTAAGTTTATCCAGCACAATCTCTCAAGCCCAGTTGTGAAATATCATGTTAAAACTTTTATACAGTCTTACATATGATGATACTTGGTACAATTTTAAGAATAGAACATAGAGAAAATAAGTAGAATAAATTTAAAGAAAATTAAACCCAAGAAAGCAATGGTAATATATCTGGTCTTGATCTTGACACCAGTCAGTTAATAAGCAAGAATTTTTAATCAATAAGCCTAAATTTTATAATATTAGATTTTTTGTGGTAAATAAAACTTCATTCAATTTAAGATTCCTAGTGGTAAATAAAATTTTAATGACTAAGCTATATTATGTTTTAATTATTGAAGTCATGATGAATTTGTAGTTTTGCATCTAAAATATATTTATATTCTGTAATTCCACATAGTTATAGACATGTGAATTTATTTTTCGTGCTTCTTCTTTATAATACTATTATTGATATTTTTTGTATTTCAGACATCACTTTCAGTTCAGTTTAGACATATTCCCCTTTCCCATCCCTCTACCTCACCCCAGATCATGCATTCTGTCATAAATATCCTGCATCTTTCTCTCAGAATTTTTAAAGTTTTTCTCTGAAAAGGTTTATCGTTTTGGGTAAAATTTAACTATATCAGTCTGTTCTTTGACCCAGTCCTTATGTTTCTGTTGTTCTCTCCCTATTGTATTCCCCCAAAATATGCCTACATAAATGCCATATATGTATTAGTATTATGTCCTCCAAGAATAAACTGTATGCTAACTCCAATATATGTTTAGGAGTTCACAATTTTCCCTTTAATTCATATCACGCAAAAATATGAATATTTACCTTCTGTGCACAAACATTAATTACCATGTCTGAAAATAAGTTGTAAGTTAGTTCTCGGGCTCTTTAAGGAATTCACATTATAACATCACATTTGCTTTCAGAGATATATATATATATATATATATATATATATATATATATATATCACAATGACCTCCTCAGCTTGTCTCTCAATTCTGAGATTTGGTACTAGCATCCACAAATGCGGGAAACTATTCTCTGTTTCTTGTTTGTTTTTTGTTTTTTTGGGGGAGGGGCGACCTGTTTACTTCATCTTCACATAATGGCTTGGATTTTTCCATCCATTAACTTGCAAAGTTCAAGATGTTATCTTTTTTTTTTAAACTGCCTCATAGAACTCCCATTGTGGGTAGTTCTACCATATTTCTTATCCACCATCAGTTGGAGGGGTGGTTGTGTTGGTTCCAGCAGTCACTGTTGGGAAGAGAGCGGCAATGTACATAGATGTGTAATGTATCTTGGGCACTAGGATGAGTCCTTGTGGGTATATACCCAGGAAT
>VZQC01014841.1:350088-360245 GCA_009823505.1 Rhizomys pruinosus
TTTTTTTTTTTTTTTTTTTTGTCTTTTCGAGACAGGGTCTCCCTGTAGCCCCAGCTGTCCTGTGAAAAAACAAAGTGGAATGTGACTATAGATATTTAAACTGATTCTAAAATTTTTCATTCAGTTGTTTTTGGAAAACTCTGATGTCTGAGAAATTACTCTACGTACTGATTATTCAGGCAGGGCTGGGGCTATTTGGGAGTTGCTATTCAACCATGGACTATTTCATTGCCCAAGGGAGCATGCTCCATCAAGTAAGAGCTAACATAAACATTAGAAATGTTATTATTTTCCATTGTCATGAAATCATAAAAACTTAACACTTACTAGTAGTACAAATCATCAACTACTAACAGTGTAACTTTATCGTACACTGGTATAAACATATTTGAAATGACTCTCAGTAGTCTACAGTCAAGGAATGCACAAAATTGTTTTTCCTCTGGTAATTTGAGTGTAATCACTCTTTTTTCCAGAATGTAGAGACTATGACATTCTATTGTTCATGACAACCTTCTCCAACTTTTACATTCAGTAATGAATTGACAAATCGCCTTACTTCAATCTATGACTTTTATATCAATTCTTTCTAAATTTGGGCTGTTCCATCTGGCAAGATACTTGCTTTGTTTTCCAACAGTCAAACTGCATATTATTGATTTCATCAGTTATATAATAGTGATTTATGACATTAAGGGATTTTCAAATCATACTACACTAAAAATACTATTAATGAACATTAAGGAATATACTTTTCCTTCATACGGAATGCTCTAAAAATGTACCATTAATGATAATTAAAAGTAAACATATATTCACATGGTTCTAGAAAATATACATTTGCATGTAGCTGATTACAGACCTACTTTTCTTTTGAAACTCTCCAGCTTATAAAAGTTTTTCTTGCTGTATTTTCTCAAGAAGACAGAAAGGTTCTGAGCTAACTCTTTCTTTCTTTCTTTCTTTCTTTCTTTCTTTCTTTCTTTCTTTCTTTCTTTCTTTCTTTCTTTCTTTCTTTCTTGTTTTTGAGATAAGGTCTCCCTCTAGCCCCAACTGTCCTAGAACTCACTTTTGTATACCAGGCTGGCCTTGAACTCACAGAGATCTGCCTGGCTCTGCCACTTGAGTACTGCAATTAAAGGCGTGCACCACCACGCCCAGCTGAACTGTGTTTCTTATAAAAGTATAAATCCCTTGGTGAATCTCTGTTTCCTATAAAAGTATAAATCCCTTGGGGAATCTCCACCCAACTGATTTTATATTGAACTATTTTTCTATCAAATGTGTAATTTCATAATAGAGAAAAAGACTCAATCTGTGAGTTTAACTGGATACATATATTCAAAACAGGAGCTGTTTGTTTACTTGCTAAGATTTAACTGAGAAAAACAATTCCAAATTGCATTACTAATGTTGAGCCTTTCTTTTAATGTTTTCTATACCTTGTATCATAAAAGAAATTATGACTCATGAGTGATTTTGAGGACTTTTACTTTTTCTCAACGTATAGATTACATTCAGATACATGTATAACGTGTACATATATATATATATATATATATATGTACACGTTATACATGTATCTGTATATACATGTATATATATATATATACAGTTATGTATTTATACTGTTTTTGAATATATATGTTTAATTAAGCTATATTGTCAAATTTTGTGTGTATCCTCCTTTAGATTTTTGTTAAGGTTTCTAGCCTTAGGAAATGGTAATGTATTTTGTTATCTTGGCAACCTTAGATAAGTGCACTTGTCACAGAATCCTGAATGTCATTCATTTTCCCAATATACGGTACTGTCCATACAATGGCGTCATAACTTTTCTTCTCCAATTACATCTCTTTTAATATATTTTCTTATTTATCAAAGAAAATAGAAACATATTTTCAAGCATGAAACGTATAATTTTAAATTTAGATTTTATAATTATTTTAAAAACACAATTTACATTTCTTATGTTTGGAAATATTACCAAAATAACACACAAAAACACAAGACAGGAGTAATGATTTAATATTTATAGTTTAGACAGAATATAAATGTCATTCATTGTGTTTTCACTTTTCTAAGCAAATAAATATTCCTATGCATTTCATTATCATTAATATGGTAAATTATATGTTTTTACATTCTTCTTTTAGGCAAGAATTTCCTGCATATTTATTTTTACAAACTCTCTAAGAGTTAGTTCAAGTTGGTGCACTGTGGAAATACTGAGTCAGCAGAACTAGAGCACTACATCATTAGAACATAAGTGACAGTACGTATTGACTTCCTTTCTTTTCCCTAAATGGACTCAATCTAATGTTGCCAGTGTATTTAATGGTCTCTTTCCTGTTTTGTAGTTTGATTTACTAGGTTCCATTATCAGCGTATCCTTAAACATTTCTATCAGGAGGGCGATAGAGTTGAATGAAATGAGGTCAGACAACAATAATGTGCATCAAAATTACCTTGACAACTTATTGAATTGTATTCTTGTCTTAGATATTTGAACTGTCTTAAAAATATAACCCAGTACCTGTTATATCATAGCTATCCAGCATAACAAATGTAACCTGGAATGCCATTCTTATCTTGACAATAAAGGATTAAATAGTTATGAATTTATTAAGAGAAAATAGTATCCCAAATATGTTTTTCAAAGAATTCATTCTGGAAATAATTTGGTAGAAATATCATTTCCTGGTTTTAATAATTAAAATGATAAAAGCATATCAATAAAATATATATTTATGAATTTATTATTTTAAAATAAAAGATATGTTTATAATAAGGTAAAATATTAAGTATTGTTAGTTACAGGTTAGTATACATTTTTAGTTGATACAATAGTTGCCCTATATGAGGCTCAGTATAGGTATACATGCTAAGTCCACTATGGTACACTTTCTTCCATGTTGTAAATGATTTCTAATAAGTGGGATAATAATACAGTATAATCTTTATAAGTTTTAAGAGACTACTAATATTTTTGTCTGTGGAAGATCCACCTTGTATAATTTTAATCCTATCTATGTAAGTATAAGTTTCCTTCATTTTTAAGTACTCGCATACCATAATATCTCAGATCTAACTACATAGGGAAATAAATTGAATAATAATGTATAAATATGTACCATATACTCAGTTATTTTGAGAATGTTTGGAACAGGCAATATGTTAGAGGAAATGAGTTAGACATAGGCAAACACAAAATATGTTATCTAACTAAAGATGATAAGTCTATAAAGAATGGAAGAGAAGGGAGAATAGGAATGACACTAAGAAATTAGATAACATCTATACCAACACAGTCACTTTGAACTAAAATGTCCAATGTTCTGAAAAATATTGTAGAAAAAGCGTTCACGTGGTGCTTTGAATGAGAGTGTCCCCCCATAGGCTTTAAGTATTCAGACATTTTGTCTCCAGTTGGTGGCACTGATTTTGGAGGTCTTAGAAGGTGTGGCTGTGGTGGAGGAAATACATCATTGGGGGCAGGCATAGTGAGTTTAACAAGCCTTGGGGTCTCCAGTCTCTCTCTCTTGACTTCCTGTGCTTATTGAGAGATGTGAACCTTGGCTTGCTGCTACAGTCATGGCCACCATGCATCACACCAACACTGGACTCTGATTCCCTGGAACTCTTCCTTTGATAAGTTCCTTTGGTCATGGTGTTTTATCACAGCAATAGAAAAGTGACTAATACAGTTCACAATAACTTATTACAAAATTTATTAACAACAAACAGATATTTTGGATAAGACTAAAAATGTGGGCAGAAAGATATTGCTCAGTGGCTAAGAGCACTAGCTGCTCTTGCACAGGAGCAGGGTTGGATTCCCAGCACCCACATGTCAGCTAACAACCATATGTAACTCTGGTTTGAATGGACTCAGTGCCTTCTTCTGACCTTCACGGATATTGTATGACATGGATGCACTCTACTTAAGCAGAATCCAAAATTTAAGATAATTTATCTATCACAACACTAAATGAAACATATAAATACAATAATAAAAAGTGAAATGACAAAACTGTAAATTTTTTTTAATCCAACAAACATGATTTACTATTACATGTAAATATCTGGTCTTTGTTAAAACCAGAGTGAAGAATTGTTTCACAATTATGATTTGGAAGCCTAGTATAAGGCAGCAACTCTAATTTTAGTTGTTCTAACTCATTTTAAGAATAATATGGAGCAGGGCATGGTGGTGCATGCCTTTAATCCTAGCACTTTGGAGGCAGAGGCAGGCATATCGTTGTGAGTTCAAGGACAGCCTGGTCTACAGAGTGAGTTCCAGGACAGCTGGGACTTTGGAGATCCCATTCTAGAAAAATACCCAAAAAAAAAAAAAAAAAAAAAGAAGAATATGAAGTGACTGTAAACCTGTAAAGCAAAGATTCTTTTTTAAATTAACTGATTTATCAAGGGAATGATTACCATGATTTTTTATAACTTGATCTGTCAAAACATTAGAAATTCTGAATCTATTAACAGAAATTGTTTAAAAATGAAGATAATGTAAAACTAGATTATTTCAATATTTTATTTCCAACATTATATGGAAAATATATGTTTGATAATTTTAGGAAAACATAAAAGCTCAAAGTATGTTGTTTATTAACTAGAATGTTATTCTGATTATTAGATAATGTGCTTCCATTTTTCTGTTCCCTCAACCACCTAAGTGACTACTCGTAGCACCATATTAATGATATAACAGATATTAAGGTAAATTTTCATAATTTACTGCCTGAAGGAATAGTGTATACTTAATATCTCTTCAAAAGTGGAGCATGTTTAATTGCAAGGTTAAATGTGGGATAGAATTCTATGTTATGAATGCTCAATATTTCACTCACTTTTTGAATTATTTATGATTGGTGTGTTCTTAATACAACAAAATAATGGCAAAAATATCCCTACAGACATGCAGATAAACCACACATGCAAACATGTCTATACCTATGAAGGCACATGAAAGAACATGCAAAGGAGAAAAATCAAGAACTTTGGTTAAAATAAGAAATTGCTGGGGCTGGAGAGATGGCCTAGCTAGAGGTTAAGAGCTCCAACCACTCTTGCAGAGGACCCAGGTTCGATCCCCAGCACCCACAAGGCGGGTGAGAACTGTTTGAAACTCCAATTCCAGGAGAATTCCAGTTCCAGGGGAATCCAACACCCTCTTCTGACCTCCACGGCATTGCACGACAGGGTGCACAAACTTGCATGCAGACAGTACATTCATACACATACAGAAATAAATAAAATTAATAAAAAAATAAAAATAAACAACAAATTTGGGAGCATTGACTTTTAAGTATCAATGGACCTGAACATGAGTTTTGTCAGAATAGTATGGCTCTACCAGGTTGGAATTACAGACAGGCTGACACTATCACCTAAAATTTATGTGGAAGATCTAAAAGAAGAAGAAATGTAACTCTGCTTACACACTTCATTAATGGAGTACATCCTTAGTATGCATGAATCCCTTGGATCCTCAGCAAGGAAAAAGTATTAATTACTTCAGAAAATTCAAGAAATTAAAAAAGTATAGTATCTGTAAGGAAAAGCATGAATTATTTAACATGTGAATGTTAAATTGACTGAAATCTTTGGTATAATACATGGTAGTGTTTAAAAATTACACATTCCTTAATACATTTTCCAATTTTCTTTCCTTAGATATATGAATAAACTGCTGACAAAATGTGAGATTACACCAAATATGAGTTACAACATAGAAGCCTCAGGACTGATATTTTAAAAAATCATCACTGTCTTCTATTGAATTAAGTCCTAGTCTTGATCCCAATGATTTTCATTTGTTCCATTTATGTCTAATAACTGAACCATGGCTATGGTATTTAAAGTGACATCAGTTTGTTTATGGCTGATTTATTTGAGTTTTCACTTATTAACTGTAATTTTGGAATGTGGTATCTAAAACTGAATAAGGCTATACTCATTTTATACATATAACAATGATATAATCTTAAATCATTTAATCAAATTTTATTTAATGAGAAGTAACAAAAAGGGAATAAAAAATGTAAACTATCCCTGCATATATTATGAAAGAGTAAATTATAGGAAGGCAGAAAATACATTCTATTTTTTAATTATAGAAGTGAGATTTCTGAACTCCTGATTTAGGAGCTACTGCTTGTTGATATCTTGAAAAATTTCCCAAATATTCCAATTAAGGAGAGTCAAATATGTAATTAGAATCTTATCATAAGTGCTATTATCCCATAGAGGTTTAAGTATAAAAATAGAAGTATCTTTGGATATTATGTTAAGTCATGTATTCAATACAATGTTCAAAACATGTATATTTTAATTGGACACAAAAGCCCAAACATTCACACAATGAACAGTTACTAGAAAATTATATATAAATTGGCAATTGCAGAAGCAAAAATGATAAGTACATGAGACAATTGTTTATGAATGTAATTAGGTGTACATTACGGAATATATAAAGCATTCAAATAAGACTCTTGGTTCAGAGGTTGAATGATTGGGAATTTATGATTATCTCTAATGAAGTTACCAGGCCAGGACAAAATTTAAGTATCTATGGACTAATTATGATGATGACATATTAACCTATTAAGCCTTCAAATATCTTTCCACAGATCACAAGCAGTAATAGAAAAAAAATATATGGACTATCATTCATATTAATATGAAATTAATATTTTGGTTCAAAATAATGTTGGGGATTGGAGATTGAACATTAGGAAGATGCCTGAGCCATAGGCAAAAAGGCATTGTTTCTTTTCAGAAAAAGTAACATAAAGACTGAAACCTTTGAACCAACGTGTCTTATTACATCACAGTATTATCAAATACAGAATTCTTAGAAGTAGAATTTTTCAGTGAATATACTAATAAAATATTTTATTTTCTCGAGTAATATCCTTGAAACAGAAGACAGCTGGGCTAGTAATATATTAGAGGAATACAATTCTGTATAAATTATCATAGTCTCAAGGCTTAATTATCATTCTGTCTGGTAAAAATTAGAATTTGTCTAGAGAGAATCATTGTAGGTAATTCTGGATAGGCAAATCAAATCTGAGCTTAGGTGTACATGAGCTAAAATTCCAGCCAGTGCCTCCCAGAGACAGGAACGAGAGTTACAGGACCTCTTTGGCTTTGCCCAGGAGTGGTAGGAATATAATGATACAAAGGACTGGGATTGGTCCCTGGGTGGTGATGTCATGCTGCCTATTTAATAACCTAATAAACTTGAATAAAGCTCAATTCTGTGTTTGGATTTTTACCTTAATATGTGTCTGTGTGCTGTGCTTTCCCACATGTGCTTTCTGTATGGCCCACAATGGAAATGACTGGGAGAAACCACATTTGTGTATACCAGCATTCCATATGTGTCCCAACTAAAATCAGAAGTGACTTGTACTATAAAATGAAAACCATCAGGTGTTGAGCATTCATAGGATTTAGATTATTAAATTTGATTTCTGTAATTCAGTATGAGATATCAGACTGAATATATGTGATTCATTGATATCAGTGGTTCTCCCGAAATTACAGACCATGAGAAGAAAAAATATCTGTCAATATTACACACATTTAATTAACTTAGCAAGGCACATGTCTAAATGGAGATTTAGAAAGTTCTGCTATGCATGGCTTTAGGAGAAAAGAAAATTATTAATGACATCTTTATTACAAACAGTAATAGAAACAAAAGCACTTGTTTGTTATTCTTATATAATAACCTTGAAAATTTTTGTGCTAAAAGTCTTTGTTTTAAATTATATTTTCATTCATCTGATGAATTTTCACATACTAATCATTCCATTATTTATTTTTTTCTAAATTCTAGTTACCTTATATTTTGTTCTCAGTCTTTGAAGTAGATAGGTACAACACAAACCAAAATTTTGAGTTTCTTTTTTTAAATTTTTTATTTATTTTTTATGTATATGAATGTACTGTCTGCATGTAGGTTTGTGCACCTGTGTTGTGCAATGCTGCAGAGGTCAGAAGAGGGCGTCGGATTCCCCTGGAACTGGAGTTACAGATGGTACTCAGCTACCATGTAGGTACTGGGGATCGAACCCAGGTCCTCTGCAAGAGCAGTCAGCACTCTTAACTGCTAGGACATGTCCTCAGCCCCCAATTTTGAGTTTCTTTAGATTACAATCTTCAAGAATTAAATGAAGTATATTTTGAGTGGATTTGGTACATTATAGAGATATGTGATTTTCAATTTTTATAACAAAAATGAAAATAGAACACAGAACTTCTAACTGAAAAATAACATTGTTCTGCATCACAGGAAAACACCATCATCATTCTTGGAAATACCAAGTTGCAGTATAACTATGCCAATAAATATGTTGCAGATAGCTCTATTGTTCACTGTTAGACTTTCTAGCACTCCTTTTATGCTAAATATATTGTTTTGAATTTTCTGAGAAAATGTAAAATCCAATATCTGCCAAAATATCTGAATGCAAGTTTTAACTTGGTCTAGAAAACTCAGAGGAAAAACCAATTATTTGCATTGTAGGGAATAGACGTTCTAGGTCACCTCAGAGAACAGGCATAGATGACAGAGAATGAAAGAAAAGTAGTAGGCGTCTATGTTTGTGACTGCTGTGATGGGATGCATTTCAGACCTGATTCCCTGGGTCATGAAACATGGAACAACAATATAGACCCCTAGTAGGTCATTGGTAGCTCAGTTATGGATAACTGCCTTGCACACCTAAGTTTTTGTGTCTGAGTGTTAGGTTAGCTGCTAACAGCAATTAAAATTTTTTTATGTCAGACAAAAGGCCATTGTAGAAAACAGGATTAGCTCTTATTGAAAATGATTGGGTTATGTCAGTGAAAAAGTTGTCAAACCCTGTTCATAAATGATAGCTGCATCAAAACTAGAGTAATTTGGAGTAAGGGAAAGTTGACTTCTTGTAGACATGCCCCTGACTCTTGCCCAGCATTCTGTAATATGAAGACTAAAACTCAGATAAAATATTTAACTAAATTGTATGTAATAAAATATATACTCTTTGTAGAAAGAAACAGAATATGGTTTGATACTGAACTTTATATAAATAATTTTATATAAATATCAAATTAAATTCAATAAATATTATTCAACCACCAAATACATAGAAATAATGGTAAAAAATAATGGCAATTCTAATACTGTTAATAATTATCATGTTTCAAGACATTGTATATCAAGATGAAATACTGAATAATTTAAAACTTAAATTCTTGTGTGTGTGTGTTTGTGTGTGTGTGTGTGTACAAATTCACTCCCTCTCATGTACGTGGAAATCAGAGGACAGCCTTGATTATCTGTTTCTACGTTGTTTGAACAGGGTCTTTTTGACTTACTTTTTCTTGTATAATCTAAAGTTGGTGGTCCAAAAGCTTCCCTTGACTCTTATGTTCAGTCTCTTATTTATCCGTAGGAGCATAACATTATCAATAGGTGGTACTCTGTCCAACTTTATGTGGCAATGGGGGATTTGAATTCAGGGCCTCACTCTTGCACAGAAAACACTTTTCCCCTGAGCCATCTCCACATTCATAGGTAAATAAATTCATAAATATTTTAACATGTTCAAATTTGACAAATATCATGAATGAAAATTGTGTAAATGAAGCAAGTTTATTTTATGGAATGAACTATATAAAAAGGATCATTGTATATAGAAGGGATCATATGTACATTTATATGCATAGAAGAATACAAAGAAACTACTCACTTTGTCTCTTAGTGTTCACATGAAATCTGAGTAATCTACCACATAATAAAATGACACTTACACAAATATTGTCTTACTAATAATCATATTTTCTTTATATAGTGTATTTATTAAGTTCTTAGTTTTAACATTGCATATTCCTGTAACATAAAAAAAATATTTGTACATTCATATGCCAACATCTGAAGCTCAGATGAAGTTAAGTTTAAAGAAGAGCCATTTACCAATAAAAATTATTTTATGTAAAGACAGCATTTATTAATTAATCAGAATGCAAGGTTTTCCCTTTGTAGAAGAATGAAATTAGATGCCTACATATTATCCGGCATAAAAATCAACTCCAATGGATCAACATGAAACCTGAAACTCATAAACTCTTCGGGAAAAAAAAAA